>JAUTBV010116089.1:0-13633 GCA_032361325.1 Lepetodrilus fucensis
TTGCATTGGAGATTTGTCAACCACACAGCGGTGGAAAGCTTTTTGGAAGTACAAACATGATTTTATGTATGTCAAGTAACTGCACTTTTCAGTTATAGCTAAGAACTAGTCCAAAACAACCATACAATTTAATATCTGTGATATTATGCATTTAAGACAACGTTAGTATGGAATTACGACTCTTGTAGCGCAACGTTTGTTCTTTGGAACGGGGACATGAACTTACCTAGTCATTGTCAAAGACGTTTCATAGCAATTCTTCAATTTTTAATGATTTTTGACAATAAAAATAATACTATTCCAATTTCGTGGCAATTTAAACAAATAAAACAATAATAATTAAAAATCGAACAAATTGCTACGAAACGTCTTTGACAAGGATTATAACTTACCAATCATATGGACTGGCTTCTGCTACAATCAGCTCAGGCAGCGCAACGGCGGCGGCGACCACCCAGATGATGACGATGATGTTGCGCGCCCGAGAGAGCGTGCTCTTGAACGCAAGGGGGTGGCAGATGGCGTACCAGCGCTCTACAGAGATAGCGCTGAGTGTTAGCACGGAGACCGACACTGATATGTTCTGAAAGAAGAGAGGATTGAGTTTATTCATGAGCTGTAACATTCAATCAAACAGGCGGATATGTTCTGCAAGACAAGATAGCATTTGCGCTTATTATAGGCAATGTTGAAAAATACGGTACACAGCTATCAAAAAAAGGACAGAATTGAGCATATTGTTGAAACCAATACTGAGAGCTCACAAATTGCTAGGGATAACTATTAAGGGTGGTATTATATTATATTATATTATATTATATTTCAATATGGGGTAAATGAATAATATTTTCCTACAAAAAAATGGTACGATTTTTAGCAAATGTTGAGTAGTATATTATTGACAGGGTTACTACAAACTGTAGTATTGATATATGTTCTACAAGAAGAGAGCATTGTGTTTATTATTGACGGGCCTACTAACAGACTATAAAGACTGTGGTACTGATATGTTCTACAAGACAAGAGCATTAAGTATTTTTTCGACTGTGTTGCAAAACACGGATATTGCATTTGCCTTCTGTAAAGCAGTACGTATACGGTCGCAATGAACTTATTAATTATAATGTTAAGACAGTCAGACACGAAAACTGATATGCTTTGCAAGACAAGATCACAGAGTAAGAGTGACAGGGCTACAAACACAAACTGATAACTGATACATTCTCCAAGAAGAGAACAGCTACGTATATCTTCCACAGGCTTACAAGAAAAACTGAAATTGAAATCTACCCAAGACGGAGATAATAAACTAGAGCATTGATATTATTGTTGACAGTGTTGCAAGAGAGCACATCAGTTTCAGTGTTGCAAAATACATTGAAACTGATATGCTCTGCCCAGACAAGTGCGTTTAATTTATTAAGGACATTGTTACCAATTGTGGTTTGATGACCCAAGGCATCGTAAAATATCGTTGTTTTCAATGAGCATCGGCACTGCATACTATATTAACAATGCTAACAATATTAACAATGTATGTATTCATTACATAGTTCAGTTTATTCATTGCACTCTGTGCCATCTTGGAATTGGAATTGAAATTGAAATCAGAAATTGAAATTGAAGGTATTACTTAGTTTTTAGACAATACAAGACAGGATGTATTTCAGAATTGCAGGTCACATGACACAAATTTCATAAATAGAATTTAACAAATTTGTTTCCTTTTTTTTTACATTGGAAAATTGCTTTAAGGAAGTTGGACAGATATTTTAATACAGTAAGATTTTCATTTGTTAACAGTTGTATGAATTTTAATTTCGAGGGAAACTGATAATAATACTGTTATGTGGAATATATGCTTTCCTATTGGTTCTCGAAAAATAACAATCCCAGTATTTTTTTCCCATTGTTGTATTGCAATAGAAAGATAGATCAGTATGATCACACACCAAATCACTGGATATACTATTGCTAAAATAGGTCGGTGGCTTCTAAGGAATTGGTGGCAAAAAAAAGAACACACGACGTTACATTGGAATTCAATTACCAACAGGAGGCTAACGTTATATGATATGGATATCAAACGCAATATCGATTAACCCACGGATTAATATGATAATCCTGATGACAAATGGCACATCCCGTTCTCCAATTTCTAACCTAACTGAATTTCCTCCAATGCCATTGCTCACACGTTCGTCAACTCCACCTGATGCGGTGTCTACGGTGTCTGGGACATTTGCATCCCCATGAGAATACTGACCGGACTTAGTGACATTGAATCAGAGTTAAAATTGAGGTGCTTCTACAGGGGCTTCGCCGGGCAACACGAACCATGTAAATCCATTACACAACATAACACAACATATGAGAAAGTTGCATATGAATAATGTCCAAATCTGACCGACTTCATCGTGCGCGCTGGCTATGATTGAATCCGGTACGGCGCCGTGTGGGGCAGTAATACTTCCAGAAATGTGTAGCATCGTGTGGGGGCAGTAATACTTCCAGAGATACGATCATCATCCTGGTGGGCAACAGGTCAATGGAACGAGATGTTTCTGTGGGGGTTGGACGTTCCCTTGGGCAGTGTGAGTTGCAGGAGAAGGTCTGCGTATTCACTCGTACTGTACATTGCGTTCTTGTACACGGTGGACATTATAATACTGAGCATGGCTTTATCGGGATTGCATCACAGAACACATATGTAATGCCACCACACTGACAGCAACTTAATCTCTGGGTTCCGTTGCTCAGAACAATTGTAATTGCAATTGATTGTAAGTCAAATTGTATTGACCCTTTACATGTATAAGTTAATTGCATGAAGCACCCTTTCTTAATAATAATAATAATAATAATAATAATAATAATAATATAATAAGAATAAGAATAAGAATAAGAATAAGATAAGAATAAGATAAGAATAAGATAAGAATAAGATAAGAATAAGATTATAAGAATGGTCTTAAATAGGAATTGAACAGGAAAGCTTAAAGCTTTGCTGAAGTGATTTCAAATAGTTCGGCAGAAAGTTCCATTTGGTACCAGCTGATCATGAGACACTGAAGGTTCCATTTGGTACCAGCTGATCATGAGACACTGAAGGTTCGAACATCGCATGATTTGGTACAATACTCGAGCATCTCGTTAGCTACAACTATTGCAGCGATAACAGTGTATTTGCAAGAAGACGTACACTTGTAGAGGGTCTATGAAAATTAAACTACAATTGATTGAAAGTCAAATCCTAGAGGTATTCCGAACAACGGGGCCCTGGCGATTACATGCTAATGGTTTCAGCATTATTCATGACCACGAGAGAATACATGCTGGCGGTTACACCGAGAGGTCGATGAAGTCCCATCATTTGTTCATATGGGTATATTAAACAAATATAAATTATATTATCTTCCAATTACCTCTGTGTCCAAATTCATATTGATCATAAAAGCGCAATCTCTCAACAGATAAACATCTAGAGTGCATTCGATTGATTTCAACCGGGACTGTGTTTTATTGTGGCGATTGATGTTTGTCCGATATATAGCTATAGGTCAAGAGTACTTTTGGCGTTT
Organism: Lepetodrilus fucensis; assembly: GCA_032361325.1. Lineage (NCBI taxonomy): Eukaryota > Metazoa > Mollusca > Gastropoda > Lepetellida > Lepetodrilidae > Lepetodrilus > Lepetodrilus fucensis. Next base: position 3,582 of record JAUTBV010116089.1, read on the forward strand.
TTCAATTAATGTGAAGGCGAGAAACTATATGCCAACTCCTATGACATATATGTTATATCATTAAAATGTGGCATGGTTTTCGAGACAACATGCTGGGGTAATACATTAAATTATCATTATGACCGTAACTTCGCTCCATAATAAAAGCATGGTACACGCCCCGATTTACACCCTGACCATAATACGACGCCGACTACAGTACGACCATTTCGTGAAACGCCAGCCAAGATTGATATTATTAATTCCTCATATCCATCCGAATTATTTCCCTTTGCATATTGCATGTGTACCACGGGAGTCATAACGCTTCCGCGCCAGTCCCGGAAATATTTACTTACGCGCAGCTTCGTATTCCTCGGCCTTGGTTGAACAGACAGACTCTACCAAGATTACTCTCCTAAGAGCATTTCCATGGGAACCGACTTCTCAAGTATCTCGCAGATATACATCTAGAGCAGTCTGCTCGACTCACGGAGGATTGATGTTAACCAAAAGGTACGCAAGACACACGACCCACTTAAGGCTCGTGAAGTTCTCTTATTATTGCGCTTGTTGCCCATTGTTAATGAAAACTGTGAGTGCGTTTACTTGGTCTACCTTGGGATCGCGGAATTAACTGGTGAAAAATTGTGAGTGCGTTTACTCCGTTTAGGCCTACTTGGTCTACCTTAGGATCGCGGAATTAACTGCTGAAAAACTGTGAGTGCGTTTCCCTTGGGATCACGGAATTAGGAAATGGACATAACATGATTTTCGACTTCCACAGAGCAAATGTATCCATACCAGAAGGAATGTTTGCCTTCCTGACGTCCGTCTGATATTACAAGACGTATGGTTTGACTCCAATACTTGATAATACAAGATAAATACGTACTTATATATACTACCACTTCAGGTCCCAGTTCCGCGGAAGGATCGTAGCGCTACAAGAGTCGTAACATAGAGGTATGACTTTCGTAGCGCCAGGATTGTTCCGTGGAACAGGGTATCGTTTCTCGAGGCTCTCTTATCCACTAAGATACCATAGCCATCTCTTTGCCGATAGCTAATACACTGCTAAGAGAACGCTATGGTCTCTTAGCGGATAAGAGAGCTTCGAGAAACGATATCCAGGACTTTGGATACCGTTTCTCGAAGCTCTCGTAGCCCCACTATGAGATCATAGTGCTCGTGTAAATGCACGATCCCCATGTATTAGAGATGACTATACAAGAGTTCGTGTAGTAGAAATGTGAGCTTCGAGAAACAATATCCTGGTGCATGGTTTCAATGGTTGCACCGATCTCAACTAATGGCCACTTCTAATGCTTACATTCTGTAGAACCAATAGAATTACATTTTGTATTCAATAGAGATTGGGTAATGTACATGTACATGTTTTGCCTAATCCCATGCTCGCTCATGTTCTGGTCAGTGTATAGGTTTACATTGACCAGAACCGTCTACCGGTATAGGTTTACGGTGTAGTATGCTATACTAAAAACAAGTTGAAACTATTGCTTCACAGATAACACAGACGACGATCTATGCTAAACACTTAAGATAATGGAGCGATAGCTCTCCATTCCTGAAACAAAAACAATGGAGCGATATTCAAAGGATAAAAAGAGTAACTGTATTTTAACCAGAGGTAGTAAGGCAATGCAATTATATACAATATAAACTTCCCATTATACACTTTTAAATAACCATGAAACTGAAATATAAGTAAACATACCCATCGTGTCTAGTTAACCAGCCTATACAGAAACCTGCTCAAATGAACATGAATTCTACTATACATGTTACACGTTTGTAAGACTCGTACATTCCATCAACATCCTGGCTGTTAACCGAAGGATACGCTTTACTACCACCCTCACATGTGACTTCTGATGCGATTAATCATCTGCAATGCTGGCTCACTTAACCTGTGACATTATTCGCAATAAAAATTAGTGCCAGCGCTTCACGGTAATCCTGGCAAGTTAGTTCCGCAAATCAGGCTTGACAACGCCGGCCAGACTTCGGACACGTCCGCCTGACTGACCAGTCTACCGATATGAAAGGCCAGGGATGGACATAATTACATGACATGATGTCCACTAACGGGTTTTGTCATATAGTGTCTGATAGTGTTTGCACGATCGTGCTACATTGCTTCGATGAACCCTTTTAGCGAAGTTGTCTGGGCAGTAATTATCTTAAGTCGTCTTCCGAGCTCAAGGGTGATTGAATGTATATTTGACCGTACAGAGAATAGCAAATGGTCGGTTAGTTAGGTTATCCCCCTTCGATAAGTATCTGTCTCACTGGATCGAGGAACGCGTTTAAAGCACAGCTAAAGATGACATGGATTGAATTGTATAATGCATTCAGATACGAGACCATACAATTCCCTGTCCGTTGGGATTCTTCCATGAATGTAGCGAAACAGATCTACAGGACGGACCGGTCCACGCTGTTAAAGAGACAGACTTAATCCACCATTCATCGAATTCGGGGCGGAATTTGAACGGGCTAATTAATGTATTTAATTTCTAAAACAACGCAAGACAAGACAAGACAAGATTTATTTCAAAATTTCAGACCACATGACCCAGATTTCATAGAAGAAATAGATATGCTTAGAAGAAATAATTAAAAACACACGGTCCATTGCATTTACCAGTAAGCTGATTGTGATGTTACCTCCGTGGTTAGATTACGTAATTAAATACTTAACTCGGCCGCCAATACCAATTTGAGATACATTTCAGTTTCTAGTTACCACATTTCAAATTCACTGGTATAATGTCCGTGAATGGGGAAATTGGTTTCAATATAAGGTTGTACCCACCTGCGGCAAACTTTTTCATATTGGGAGGAGCTGCGCGCTAAACTTGCCAATATGCCACATGTGTAATGTGTAACCAATGGATATTGGGAGTGCTGTAATATTTAACTACCACGCTATGTTTCTTTTTTGTATTGAAATTTACAGCCATTTTCAAGGTTCTATAGCACTAAATGTTGCAGTAAACCTGCGAGCATCAGCTGGTACTGACAGACCAAGGGTGATCTAACTGCAATGCCACGGTACAGACAGCGCATCCTATCGTGATCGCCTCAGAAACATAACCTTCGCGAACATTGGTGCCTTTGGTTCCGAAGTCCAAATGTTCTACCATTGCACTACCACCCGCTCCTGTCATATTGCCGATGGTAGAGATGCCGTCAACGGTAACGTTAATCTAACTATACACTATACTACATATAGTAGTTAGTTCTTCCAAAATGGACACGAGTAACAAAACGCATGTCCTGAAATAAACCCGGAAGCTAGATTGGACAAAGTATATAACGCTATTACTATCCTGGGAGGTATCTGAAGACTTCAAAATGAAAATAGATGTTTGCACGTTATCACTTTATTCCTGTCTAAACTATTGTACGGAATTGTATACACTGTCAGTAGCCACCTAGTTACCTATATGCATGTAACCCTATAATGGGAACAGGTGCACCAAAAAATATATATAGTTTATCGCGTATAACATATTAAACGTGTCATGTATATATCATGATAAGTACTTGTAAGTAACAATGAATTGAATAGGTATCTACTGAAGGCGACATAATATTGCTTATAGGAAACTGATATGGCATTGATGCGTTTATGAAGACCATCTGGGTTGTCCATTAGTCATAGTTGTTGTTTCTGAAAGACACACACACGCGCACGTACGCGCGCACACACACACACACACACACACACACACACACATACACTTATGTGGATGAATCATACTCTATAGTATATACTGTAAGGAGTAATGGCTAATGCATACGGACATTACTTATCGGAATCCTCTATAGAACTGACATACATAACGCTTAACTACAGGAACAGGAAACCGCAAGTTAACGTTCACCCTTTGACTTTGGCGGTCATATTCACCGTCCGATGCGCACACCAGTTCACTTCCGCCGTTCTCTGTTCAATGAATTTCCGGCTCGCACGCGTCACCTGCCGTACGTTGCGGCGGACCGGATATTACTTTAAGCGGTCCGCCAGCGGCATTCCTGGAGATTAGCCGGCACTTTGGAAGCGGCATTTCAGTAAAGGATCGGTACCATTGGCTGGTGGGTACACAAGTAGAAAAGGAAACACGCGGTACACATCTAACAGTGCTATATGTCTGAATGACAAAACATACAGTGACACGGAAATGACGGTGTTTAGTGGTATGCCTTTACCAGAATGTTATTGATTACAGCTCTACAGCTGAAAGTGATCACAAGCAGTTGAAAAGGATCGCGAATGTACCATTACCGTTTTTATGCAGGGTATAGTAACAGTATCAATATGGATACATGGCAATATGGAATATATACCATCATTTGGAAGTAATGACTAATTAATTTGCCATGCCCATTGAAACATTTATATATGTGATTTATACAATGTTAAATGCTGGCAAGAGACTGAAGAGTTATCATTTAATGTGAGAGAAAAATAAAAACTTCGTCTGAAGTTTATATACAACTTAACAACGTATTATTCGGCCATCAGACATTACGTATTCGTTGAAAATACTGCGGACAATCATTGAAGACATTTACAACAATTAACCGGGTCTATGATCCACAAATTTAACCATTCGTGCGTCATCAAAGAACGACGAAATCTGGTGACACTTTATCTGTAATTAGGCTAGGTAATTTCATTATTCACAGCTTTCTTCTCGAGGGACAAAGTATAATACCCTTACGAATACTACGTTCTGGCAGACTTCAAACAGGAAAATAATACGACCAATGTGAATAGGTCTCTTGACAATGCTCCTGGCGTCAAGGGATTTGCATAATATCTTCAGATGATGGTTGTTTCTGTCAAATGCATTTCTGAACAACAGCCTTAATACTTATTAGTTTGTATGTGGATTGTGAACAGAATGCTTCATCGTAGTGCGATACTGTTATAGATCCACACACTACACAAATTCCTCCGTATTTTCCAATACACCTTACGTGTATTGGAACAATTATAATTCAGCATACTCGAGAACATTTGTGGGAATGCACCTTTATAGTTATTGTTTGAAAAGAGAAAAAAATAAACAGTATTTCCTAGATAGTTTGAAACATGTTTAATATGCAACGATATGGGTAGTTGCTATCGTAGAGCTGAATCATTTTGTCTGTTCTATTGGTGTAAACAGTATTATGCTAGGAACATGCTTTCATTTGTTATTATTATTATTATTATTATTATTATTATTATTATTATTAATATTAATAATAATAATAATAATAATAATAATAATAATAATAATAATAATAATCATAATATTATTATTATTATTATTATCATCATCATCATTATTATCATTATTACTATTCATTTTGGAGAAGTTGTCTGCTCAATTATCAATTGGTGTAAACAGTACACTGTTATGCTAGCTTTATTATTATTATTATTATTATTATTATTACTATTATTAGTATTTGTTATTGTTATTATTATCACTAAGATTTATTTATTTATTAATATATGTAATATTTTTACTATTATTACTACGACTACCACTACTACTACTACTACTACTACTACTACTACTACGACTACTACTACTATTACTACTAATAAGAGATAGATAGATAGATAGATAGATAGATAGATGGATATATAGATACATATATATATATATAATATACATATTCTTATTGTTATTCTTATGATTAATGATTATTAATATTAGTCTATTGTTATTATCATATCAATACTATTAATTCATATAATAGTATATCCTATTCCTATTCCTATTATTATTATTATGATGCGATTCTTGCTTGATATCCTGATTCCCAATCTCGTAATACAATAGCATGTACTGATGAGCATGATGCAGTGAAAACCTGAGAAGATATTGAAGGTTAACGCTGAAAGCAGAGCCATCTGGTGATCTACATTGTATATCACAGTGCCATGTCTCTCGTCACGAGGCCAACTCCATTATACGCATATACCGTCTCTCCCTTAAGCTTCCTGCTATAGTATATACTTAGAAATATACAAACTGTCCTGAAAAATATACAGACTACGGTGGTGAGGCTACACATGCTCTAGTATTTCGTTATTATAGCAATAGAGTGTCCATGCCTCTGCCAGCGGATTAGGAACATATCTCCCAAACCAGTTGACGGAGAACATTTCAATTCCACGGAGGATGCGTGCTGAAGCTATAAAGGATGCATGATTGACTAGTTGAGTTGCTAAATCCAATTTTAGCAATAAAGAATATTTATGGTAGGATGCATAGGCCTACTATTGGAAGCTGGCATGCTGATCATGACAGACGGAATGGTAATGTTGTGAGTGAAGACATCTGGTGACTGGTGAGCTGTATGTATTATAACATATGTATATGTCTACTATAACAGGCATCAACTCGTCTCAAGATTACGAAACTATTTTGAGTACGAACTCATGCTTAACTCAATATTTTGTTCACAAATCCCCATAGCTTGAGTATGAAATCGTACTCAAAAGGTTTCGGAATCTCGGGGCCTGGTTATAATATTAGCACACGTTGTAATTTGGTATACATTTTTCTTCTTCCGACTTATCGAAACAAGTAAGAAATAATGCTTTATTAATGTATACCTGTATGTAGAATCTATTCCGTCCTGTGTAATAGTAATCCTGTTTAAAAGTACTACATGTTTTAGCCATAAGATAAGATAAGATAGACCAGATATAAGACGATATTACTGCTAGGGACATTTGGTGTACACACCGGTATAAAGGTAGATAGGAAAACTGGGTTATGGCATATAAAACACAGTATTTACGCATTAAAACGATCAGATAAGAACACGTAACACTACTGGTATTACAATATACAACATAATGGCATTATAACACTGTGGAATTAAAAAGCACTAATTTACATAACATAAATACTAAAATACACTATTAGGCTTGAAAATAAACTCTCTAGAGGACCATGCTGTTTTTAAATTGGGGTTTAGAGCCGCTTTCAATATTCTTTCACTTAACTTATATCACGACTTCTCAGTTAAGGATAGGAGGAAACCCGCAACACCAGTAGCGCTGATTATTGCAGTAAACCTGCGAGCATCGGCTGGTACTGACAAGCCAATGATGACATCGGTATTGCCACTCTACAGACAGCACATCATACTAGGACCACACTACCATGCAAACTCTACTATTGTTAATGAATGCGACTGTAATTGTTTACACATGTATATCATTATTAAATCATTATAGTATATCATCATTAGTGCTGCTTTCAACATGTTTTATTGATATATGACCAATATAATTTATCTTATATCAATCAAACATGTTGAAATCAGCACTAATTTGGTTGAAATAATGCGAGATACTCTTATACTAAAGATTACACTTTTTAACCACATGTTCACTAATGCTGCCACTAGAATTCTTCTTGCATCGTTCACTCATGGTCACCCACTGTCTATTTCTACATAGTACCTACTATATATCGTGGTAAGCAGTAATTATTATTTTTTACTTATATCTCTTAGATGTTCTTACGAGATCTAACATGAAGGTTTTCTTCATTAAGCGGTTCTTCTTCTGATCGTCTTACCAGAATCCCTGTACATGCTTATTTATACAGCATAAACTCTAGCTATAGGTTTTCACTCGTAGAAACATCTCGCCGTCAATATTAGGACAACCTTAACATCCGGCGTCATTTCTTTCATACGGTTATAGAACAGCCAGGTGACGTGATCACTAAACTCCTACACGATGGCTTTAGAATCATGTTTGTTTAATATTTTCAATTTATTTTTACTTTATTAGATAATAGATGTTTATCTATCTTAGATTTCACGAGAAGATAGTCAGAATTAATATTCTGTTTATTGATTATAGCATAATTTGATTTTTAGATTATAAATAATTGAAGATTTCGTAGATTATATATGTTTGTTTTACTGCTTCCGCTGTGATTTGGGTTTAGTAGTCTCTCTCACTCCTCTCTCTGCCCCCCTCTCTCTCTCTTGCTCTCTCTCCCTCTCTCCCGCTCTCTCTGTCGCTCTGTATATCTCTCTCCTCTCTCCCTCCCTCTTTCTCTCTCTACATGTCAATATCTGTATATCTCTCCTATCTATTCCTCCCTCTCTGTCCCGCTCTCTGTCTGTCGGTCTCCCTCCCTCCTTCCCTCTCTCTGTCTCTCTTTCTTTCTTTCTTTCTTTCTTTCTCTCTCTCTCTCTCTCTCTCTCTCAAATACACTCGTCTGTCTTACGGAGAATCTTAGCATGCATGCTGTGGCCGTATAACACGATATGCACCAGTTCCTGTTTGACCAAACACCTCGCGTTGTCTCCGAGTAGATCTCACTTATCTTTGCTGCTGATGTACCCCAAACATTCACTAGCTAGCCCATGTTGAGTGATCGCCTTGTGGAAGAGAAAACACAGGGGCTCCTTTTCACGAAGCTCTCGTATCCACCAAGAGCCCATAGCACTCTCTTAATGATCAGGGCATCCTTTCAATGAGCTCTCGTATCCACTACGAGACCATACTAGCTCTCGTAGCCATCTCCAATACATGTGGATTGTGCAAGTACGAGAGCGCTATGGTCTCATAATGGATATGAGAGCTTAGCACAACGATACCAAGCAATATAGATAGGAGAGAGCTATTATATAGCTATTTTATCAATGGATACCATAGCTTCATGTAACGATGTCAAGGATACCTATTCATTAGGCTCTCCGATCCAGTAAGAGCTAAGAACGCTCTCCTAGTGATCAGCGTGATAGATACGAGAGCGCTATGGTATATTAGTGGATACTAGAGCTTTATTAAAAGATACCGGCGACACCTTTTCACGAAGCTCTCGTATCCACCAAGCTACCGTATAGCGTTCTAGTAAAGTTAAATGAGAGAAATATATACATTTCCCCAGTTCTCATGGAGCTTCATTGGCGACCAATACGCCAACGTATTGCATACACTATTCTTGTACTGGTCTTCAAGTGCATGCACGATCTTGTAGCAGTGTATTTGAAGGAGAAATACAGAAGTACTCGCCCTATCGCTCCTTACAGTCATGTGATCAATATCTTCTGACATCGAGGTCTAGACGCACCAATACATACGGTGATCGTTCATTCGAGATGATGATCTAGTTCATATCTATGGAATAACCTACCACTCCATTTACATTCAACTCATAAACTGTGTGTAAAGCCTTACTTAAGACTCACCTGTTCAATGCTGCTTTCAACTAATAGTAACACTGTTAACAGACTTAAACGCGCTTTTGAGTAGTTTTAAACTGGATATAGGCAGTATACATGTGTATATTATTATCATTATTATTTCTATTATTATTATTATTTTAGTAATAGTAGTAGTAGTAGTAGTAGTAACATTAGTATTTATAATTAGTGGATACGAGAGCTTAAAAAGACACATGCTGGGCATCTTTTCATGAAGCTCGCGTATCCACTAATAGCGTTCTGGTAATGCTCAACAAGAAATATAGATACGAGACAGCAATGGTGTCTTAGTGGCTACGAGAGCTTCGCGAAAAGGTGCCCAGCATGTGTTGAAAAGAATCAAGGTATTCGCACTTTCTCAATCTCATTGAAGATCGGTCATTCGTGTATACAACCCCGACATCACCAGGGACGCTGAAAACACCTTGTTCATCAACATACCGACATTCTATGTTTTGTTATCGTCTGCGAGTTTACGAAGTTCTTTGGGGGCCGACTGTATGCAATGGACGTTCGGGGATCATGACCTTTTGCTTAACATGTTTATTTACACGTTGTATGGGGTTGGTATGAGAATGGGGTCGGTTGAGGGTACACGAGTATGTTTGGTACTAAATCTGTATGATAGTAGTAATTACTATTGCAGTATGTGGACATAGTAAAATTCATAATGCATCAACAATTCATGTAGAAATTGGAACTTAAGAGAAAGTGCATTCGACAAATGAAGCGATGGAAAGAGAGAGAGAGAGAGAGAGAGAGAGAGAGAGAGAGAGAGAGAGAGAGAGAGAGAGCCTGCGAGA
>JAUTBV010116100.1:0-13633 GCA_032361325.1 Lepetodrilus fucensis
CTCGCACAATATCAGTTTCACCAACTCGTTTAATAAATTCAGTATTGAATGACCACTCATGTTAGATCCTCTATATACACACTTTAAAGAACCAATTTAATATTTTAGTGCTATGGTATATATGATAAACCTACATTAATAATGATGCATATACGATATAGATTCATAACAGATTTGAATAATATTAGCGACACCTGTCAGTGTACTATCTAGTTATTACCATCGTTATGAGACGAACATAGGTGAAATACGGTATATCTACATGAAATATCTTTCTGTAGTCCTATTGTGTTTTAGGTTACATTATCGGCAACATCATTTACAAATACATCCCTTTTGAAAACTAACTTTGCGGAAAGCCAATTCCACATCATTTACTGACTTCACGGAGGTATGGATTTGATGGTCATGTCAGTCACCTTGCCAGGAGTAATTACACAGGGGGCTCATGATTGCTGATCAAATTGATGATAGTGTAACCGGTTACAGTGCCTCTACAGAGCTGTTACAGTACCTTTCCAGTGCCGTTACAGTGCTGTGGTTACGCATTTAATTTTGATCGCGACACTATCGCTATTTCGAGTATCTCGTATGGATTGCAGAGTCGCAGTGAAGGACACATTGCGTATTAAATTAAGTCCTTAGAGTCTACGAAAATCTTAACTATTTCCGCTGTCCATCGTAAGAATAACCCAGCAGTAAATGTAATGTTTTTGTTGGCCTCATCTAAGATTAAAATGCACCGTTCAACTACTATATAAACCCAATATTAATTCATGCATGTTTTAGATAAATAGAAATATGTAAATTACGTAACGTTTTACATATTTCTCGACAATCATCTGGGTTGACAATCATCTTTGTTTTAGGAGGCGATCAATTTTTCGCCGGGAATAGAAATCTTGTTACTCTTCCTGGACGCTTCATACATATTCATTAGAAAGGAACGGATCGGTTTAAATCGGAGGGAATTGGAAGACCTAGATGATGGCGGATTGATGCGTGTTTGATGTTTCACGTTGCCGGTCACATTTCCCACACAACACATTGTCAGTGAATGTCAGATGCCCGAGATGGGGACACTTATCAGCCTCTGAGCAGCCTCTGCTACGGTAATGCCGGTAAAAACAGGGATGTTCTCAATGTCGGGTCTAATGAAGGCAGCGTGGCACAGTGCAGATAGCAAGCACTAAGCTCCTCATCGCAGTCTTCTAGTATTTCTTGATGAAAGAGAAATCTTCTGTGTCTGAAGACCAAATAATCCGACGGTCAGCCAGTGATGCTGGTCTCCCACGATGCTGATTTTCGTGTAATGCGTTCAGGAGGAATGAGTCAGCACTACTTTAAAATTAATTGCCATTTACACGCTGGTAAAGTTAAGTATGGACCTAGGACATGTGTGGGCGTGACAGTTAATCAAAGTAATGTTTATCGTAAAAATTGTGGAGTAATAAAAATACATGCATTTTCAAAATGTGTCATTAATATTAGGCAGATTTTATTTTTTAAATATTATTTATATACTTACCGGTATATTCTTCTTGGAAAGATAAATGCTGACATTAATTTGTTAATCAAAGTCAAGTTTATCGTAAATATTGCTCACTAATAAAAATACATGCATTTCCAAATTGTGTCATTAATATTAAGCAGTTTTGATAGTTTCTCTCTATTATATAATATTTATATAATTATATTCTTCATGGAAAAATTAGTTTGTTAACTTTTATGAGAATAAATTTTGAAAGAATAAATCTGCGTTTTCACTGTCTTAACATCAAATTACTACTCAGGTTCCGTGTGTTTTTGCATATAACAATTCCTGATGAAGCCAAACCTGTGGAATTGCTCATAACAATAAACATCTTTCATTAACAAAGATTGATCGGCGCAGTCAGGAATTGTTGTGTAATCTTAAGTACGTCTGCCATTACTCTCATAATGCAAGGCTAAGACGAAATCTCCTTCACATTCTGTGAATGTTCTGACACACTAACACACCTACACACCGACACATGTCTGACTTGCACCAACGTCAGACCATAAGCTGTTCAAATGACTGCCGGAATTCACGGCTATCTAAGATTTCTGTGGCATACAGATTTGGCAACACCGATAAAATGGTGTCCTTTCTCATTGATTACATTGAACCATCGCTCGTTTCATTGGTGGATGTGGTTTTTGGCTTGTGATTAATTTACCTACGGATGAATTGTATCATATTTCTGTGTAGGAAGAGGGTGTAATGCCACATAGAGACTACAGCAACATTGTCTGCAATTAATTTCGTCCTTGTCAAATATGCCGTGGGCAATATTAGTTAATTTTTTTATCATTTATTTTTGCTAGTATATTTTTAGAATAATTGTTGACAAATATTTTCTGCTACAAGAAGGAAAATATTTTCTGCTACAAGAAGGAAAAGGAAAGGGTTAAAGGTTAATAAACTACTGGGTAAAATTTAATGGTAATTTTAATTATCCACATTTTGAAATCATTATATATAGAGAGAGTAATAAGCTTCAAATTTAGACTATCAGTATAGTTGGAGTGACAACCACATTCATTAGTCAACATTGCAGTGTCAATCATGTTCACCAGTGGGTGATCATGTGACTATACCAGAGCACAAGATGCTAAGTCTACATGTAAGTATTTGCATGTCTGCAAATACATACCAAGCAATGGTGGAGTGCTTGTTGAGTTCACAAGTGCTTTCTGACTTGAAAGTGAAAACAATGCCAGTAAACAGGGCCATAAAACAAACATTTTTTTTGTGTACAATTGTATGTGCACCTATAGGTTTGTTCTCATGACAATGTAAGCTATATAGAGAATGGGTGAATGATTCTGAGAAAAACAAATATCGGAAATGGGGAGATAGTATTTAGTTTAGTTTATTTAAATTAACAGGATGTTATTGTTTAATCCATAAAAAGCATAACAGGAGTTGAATAACACATTAAAATTTATCTTTGTGTTCCAACACGACCACATAACTCTAGAACAGGAGGAGAAATGGAGGCACCTTTAACCCTCTCCCTGCTGAAGGCAACCAGAGATGCCATAAAGAGATGCATACTGCAGCAGGGAGAGGGTTAACAGGGGCATATAACTCTTAGAACAGGAGGTCAAATGGAAGCATTTTTAACAGGGACCTTACTCTTAGAATAGTGCTCATGACAAATATGGAGGCATCTTTAACAGGGGCACATAACTCTAATGATTGCAGGCCATATGGAGAATATGATGACAATCACCAGGATAATCGCCAGGACAATTGCCAGGATAATCACCAGGAAAAGCATCAGGACATACTTACAGACATGGTGCTCTGATGGAGCTTCATCGGACCGAAGGAGATATCGTTCTCAGTTGTCTGCAAGAGAAAGAAAAACATATTGAGGAGAAATGTCTGACTGGACTGGAATGTGGCGGTATTAATCACAATTACGGCCGTACAGGACATCAGCGGAGGTGACGAGGACGTCCAGCGCCACGCCACAGATGAATTGTCACCGCTAAATACCCAGAGCCATGCCTAGAGCCGTCCTTCTGCCAGTTGCCGGCCACAGATATTTATTTTCAATTACTACTAACTGTTTTTGTAACACTTGACATTTCCTATAGCTTTCCTTCTAAGTTAGTCGATATTAAGATGTGTGGGGTGCTCAGAAGTGTGTGTGTGTGTGTGTGTGTGTGTGTGTGTGTGTGAACATATTAAATACAAATATACAAATACAAACATTCAACATAAAATAAAGATTCTTCTCCTAATCTGCTCCAGAGGTGGTGCTGACAGCGTTATAAGGAATCAAACCCAGAATTATGTTAATCATGGAAATTGGGAGTTTTTATGCTGCTTTCTATTGTATGTCATCAATGGCATTATTGTTATGGGAATAAACAATGACATTGTTACAATGAGACCCCATACACCAAGGCTGATACTTAGACGGTGCATCCTCAGATCTACCCTATGTATTATACAGTGAACCATGACCTCCAGAAGAGATTCAAATTCAAATTTTTTGTTTTGTTGTCAGACACTCTACTATACTCTGTAAAGCCCAATGTAAAATCAAATGGATACATTAGCTATGATATTGATCTTCTATTGCGATTCCACCGTAATGTGGCACTTTCTAATGCTAATAAAACATAATGTTTGTTTTGGGACAATCAGTATCAGAACATATTCACAGTAACATTACTTCATGTTAGAATAATCAATAAACTAAGCAATACATTAACTAGACAGCAAACGACGAATAATTTTCACATAGTTTCAGTCAGAACTGTCTTAACATTGACAGAACTTGTCATAACATAACAAGCAGCCCACAGAAATTCCTGCTAAAAATAAATTGCTTTCAGCGCATAAACAGAAAACAAAACCACAGTGCTAAAAGAACAGTGCCTCGATGCATCACCATTCTTCAGCATAGGCCTATCAGCAGGTAGCGCTGTTGTTATGCCATTGTGTGCTTCAATACATCTAGGTGGCACTCACACAGCCTACAGGTGTGGATAAAGAAGTGTTAAGAGGGGAATGTCCACCTAGTAATGAGACACACACCCAGATGTGCCATAACATCACATGTACAACCACATCACACACTAAACAATTACCAGTGTTTGTGTTAACGTATGATAACGAGATTCACTTGGCAGTTAGTTCTGATCTCTGAAAGATGGCGGCTTGAAAGGGCAATGTGGTTAAGAAACATTGTGGAGATTGTCAATAAAAACAGCAATTGCTTTAGAAACTAGTACAACAAGGGGTATTTATACATACACAATAAATCACTGACGTATCTCGCATGTCAATTTCTTTAATATCTTACAAATTACAGATAAGTCTTATCGTAAACATGTCTGTCTATGTGTTTATTGTATAAATTATTAACGTCTTGTTCTGTATCCATTTCCATTGCAAGAAAATGCATTATGTGCCAAGATTTATTAAATACATCAATCGTCTTGTATGCAAGACATTCCTACATTGACATAAAGCACCAAACCATCAATCAGTTATTAACTAGACCAACTCAGGTGATTCACCTTCAACCCGTACATTGACTGTCACCCAACAACACAATACTGGATGACAAACTACGATTACATGCATTTCAAATACATATAATCCATATCAAATTCATATCATCAGTGAGGACCATCCCAATGAGTAATGGCAAGCACTGGGCCATAATTATTTGCATCTTATCATCCAAGAGATAATTTTCAGTTGACCTGAAACATGTTTGTTGAAATACGGTTCCAGAGCTTCCAAAAGAAAAAGCGAGAAATCCCATTTAACATGTACTTGAGACATATCCACAGTATCTATATATCTGTCAGCATATCCACAGTGTAAATATGTGTCAGTATATCCACATGGCACTGAGTTAATACCACAACTAACACCATCCACTAGAGAGGCTATTGCTGTGCATGCAGTAATTTGAAAAAGTTAAACTCTCCGTACATGCACTGCATGTCAACTTAGGACGCCATCCTAGTAGGCTCTGGGCGATTTCAAAGACATTAATAACCATGATTAGACATTCACGACATTGGGGAGGGAAAACCTCTGCTCTTGCAGTGTCAATGCCAGGCTCAATCTCATGGATATATTTGGCATACACATTGATATATGACATACACATATGATGTCCTATTTGACATATTGTAAATCATGAAATTAATGCGAGCAGAATATTAATGCGAAAAATGCGACCACCGTATTGTCACATTTTATTGCTGCGCGTTAAAGGTAAGACTTGGAGGAAAACATGTATGGAGACATGGCCGTTCACATTTTATTGGTGTTGCATTTACTTCTAAAATCTAGAGGTCGCATTAAATAAGTGACGCATTAATTTCATGATTTACAGTACACATTGATGATAGCCAATGATGTCCTTGACATACCCATTAGTATATACATGTAATGTCATATTTAGCATACAAATGAGATATAATGTCCTAGTTGACATACACATTGATATATATTACGTCCTATTTGACATACACATTGATATATATTATGTCCTATTTGACATACACATTGACATATGATGTCCTATTCGACATACACAGTGGTATATGATGCCCTATTTGACATACTTTCTTTAAAATTATTATTATTATGTCCTATTTGTCATACATACAGTATTGATATATGATGTCCTATTTTACAGACATTGATATATGATGTCCTATTTGACATACACATTGATGTATATATAGGACATTCTGTTTTCCCTGCACTTTGATATAGAATGCCCTAGTTGACATCCAGTGCAAGTAGCCATCTTTGTATCTGCCATTAAAGCTGATTTAAGCACCATTTGAGGCCTGGGCATTACCCAAGGATTTACGCTATTTAAATGCAAAGATTGTGATGTATGTCATCACGCTAGAAGTCACACCATGATCTACATCTTGCCAGCAGCACCATATCTTAATAGCTGTATACCAGTATATTGACATGCCCTGTCAATAGGGCCTATTTTATATTCATATGATGTATATCAAATGAGATTTTATTTAAATATTAAAAAGAAGAATGTTAGCAATGGGTTAAAAATGTTACAGAAACTGAGCTGTCCATTCCGATCAAAAAGAGTTGCTATAGTAACCAATACAGTGCTGTGTTTATATAATTCACATGTAATATAATGGCATAACTTTTTGAGTATGTGTCATATTTTTACATTTCCATATGTTTATTTATTTGCATAAACATGATAATAAACACTTTATGTCAACAGTGCCACATCAGAAAATGCAAATTTTAATTAAAGATATTTTGTCAACATGACCAAATGACTTAATTTATATATAGAATTTCGATATGTTTAACATAATCTGAATTCAATGTATATACTGGTGTTGAAGGTCAAGAAAGACTAAAACAGTTCTACACTCGTGTCTTTGAGTATTCCAGACAACTCTTGTATACTGTACTAAGACTTCAGACATTCTTTCCACTTCACAGGCCAATTAAAGGAGCATACATCCTGCCATCTATCACATGTACACAAGAGAAGGATACAACACTTCAAACATCACTACACGTGAGTCTACAACTATGCTGGTGCTCTAAGAGATAACAGCTTGTTACATGCTGGAACTGCAAAATATTGTTAATGATAGATGCTTTTAGCAGAGTAGTCTTGGTGATGCATTCAGTACAACCCTACCCTCACCACCATACTGATACCACCACCACCACCACCATCCTAAACACTGTATCACCAATCATAAGCACTGCATCACCAATCCTAAACACTGCCTCACCAATCCTGCCTCACCAATCCTAAACACTGCATCAACAACCCTAAACACTGCCTCACCAATCCTAAACACTGCCTCACCAATCCTAAACACTGCCTCACCAATCCTAAACCAGTCCCGCATTCAGTCACCCACTTATACTACACACACATCATCATGACAACCACCACTTTCTACATAACCCACATATATACCGAACAATTACAGTTCCAGCCCCCTATGTATAATATCAGAAAGCATAACTGGCTACTTGCTGTATCAGATACATCTACTAAGAGCTTTCTCCACCCACTGTGACTCACGAGAGACATTTTCCATCAAATGCAATTCAACAGTAGTCGTGAAGCATTATGTCAGCTAAGAACACATTGGGTAATGGTAGCGGAGAGTGTTTTACCACTGGTCATAAGCAATCAACTTCAGTAGGGTCAGTAAAGACGTAGAACATGTTGTCCACAAGACCAAGGTGTGTGTGCAGAAGGATGAGGTGTCTGTTCAGAAGGCCGTGCTAGATGTCAGTAAACCACTTTGACAGATTTCTTTCTGATGGCTTACTATGTAGTGTGCATTGGAGCAGGCTAGCAAAAATTGAAAGCTGTAGCCATTACATAACATGCAAGTCATTCTAAAACTTGCAAGCACTAGCAATGTTCAAACATGCAAGCACTAGCAATTTTCGGACTTGCAAACACTAGCCATTCTGAAAGTTGCCAGGACAAGACTTTCTGAACACAACTACTGTATAAAATTCTGGCAGCATTCTTGACATTCTTAGGGTCATTTCCTTACGATGAGGTACGGAATTGCCTCGGAGTTTGCATAACGTTGGCATCGGTACTTAATTCTACATCAGCCCCTGAGAGCGGCACTGTCTCAGTGCTCTGACCATCCTAATTGTGCAGGAGTCTTTCCTCTCAATTCTCCATGGCGCCATTACTATTGGAAACTGTTGGAGGGAAGCGCTGGATGAGTTATTCAGAAGGGAAGGTCACGTCTTGCAGAGCAACGGCCAACCTTAACAGAACCAACCTCAGCCGCCAATCACCTGCAGTCATTAATGCTTCTGTAACTTTCTCCACAGAATTAATCAAAGTGGTTGGAATTAAGATGACAAGACACTGGGAAAGAGTTTGCATCAAGTAAAAACTCCCAAGCATTGAAGAATTTGATGTAAATGTACAATGATTGTGTGTGTTTGTTTACCACATACACTAATACACGTAGGTGCAACATGACACCACTGTTCATACATGTAGGTGTCATAATTAAGGAACTATTCCCATTGTTAACATTAATAAGGTACTAGTCCTACTGTTTAACACATAAGGAATTATTGCCACTATTCATATATTTGAACAAATTAGGCACTATTTTTATTGATTACATAGTATTAGATTAATAAATTGCCATTCCACTATGACCACTGTTGAAATATTTAAACAAATGTGTCACTATTCCTATTGTTGACATAGTTTAACAAATATTAACACTATTAACACTAACACTGTTGATGTATTTTAACATAGTACTATTTCCACCATGTTGACATTATTATAAAATATGACATAGTTTGTTTTTTAAATGACATGATTCAAAATGTCGACATTATTTAACAAACAAGACAATACCGTATTCATACTGTTGACATAATTTGACCATAAAGGAAGTATATTTTTCCCAATGTGTGACATAGTTTAACCAAAAAGCTGTTCTGAACTCATGCACATCATGCTAACTAACCGCAAATCCAATGACATATGGCAATATTAATCAATAGACCTCATTAATATCACCAAATTGTACAGCTGTACGTAAAAATAATCAATATATTCTGGGAATGTTTTCCCTGCACACATATAGCACTAGAACTCGACAACTGTAGCTTGTTATCACAGGAGACAGATACACATTGACAATGTGTTGCAACTGCTTTACAGTAAAGTTTATCGAAGCAAAACTATTTTGTTAATAGCACATGATCTACAATTCTAACATTATACTAATCATGAATTAATGAACTGCATCGTTCAATCAAAGTTACATTTTTCAAATTGTTTTAAAATAGAAAAAATGTTTCCAAGACAGCTGATCCTGACAAACAAGAGAACAGAATACTGCAATCAATATAGAGATTTTATATTTTAATTAAATTTATTCCCTCACTTTTTCTATTCCGTTATTAAATCAAGATATTTCAAAACTGACAGAACAGAACAGAATTGTATTTGAACTAATGGCACCATGAAAGAGACAGAATAATTCAGAAATAATACAAGCATACCATAGAAATTAGAAACAACTATAAAAAGACTGCATCATGATTGCACAGTCTGTGTCTGTATATTGTCACACCAAGACTGCATCATGATTGCACAGTCTGTGTCTCTTTATTGTTGTACCGTCATCACCTGGATATTTATTACACCCAAATTATGATCAATATCTATAGAATTATTGTTCTGCATCTCAGTTCTATGAATGATTCATAAAGTCACATAATTATTCAATTACATGTATACCAGGTCCACATACAGCTTATGACTGTAACTACCATTTATGTAGCCCAAAGTGGGCAAAATAAATAATTTGTACACTAGCGATATTGACAACTAATGATGGATATGTAGTTTATGCCCCTTTACGATGACATTAATACACAATCAATTATGTCGATATTGTACACACTGAACGTATAACAATACACAGGATACAACTTGGCATCAAAATTAATTTAATATGTTAATGTAACTTGTAACGTCTTTGAATACTATCAAACATGTTTCAATCATTAATACCTGAAAATAATTCATATTTGAATAACATTTAAATTATTTATTTGCAGGACTTTTACTTGTAGAATGTTATGGTAGTGTCCACATAATATATACCGTACTAATAAAAATATGATCAGTGAACTTTAGATTGATGAAAAGGAACCTAATTTACTGTGTTTGTTCTCAGACAATACCACCCCCACCCCAGCGTTTCATTTAAGTATTTTGTGTACATCGCCTTACACTCTCGTTAATCATCATCAATCATGTGACAATGTCTAGATCAATGTATCGGAGTGCACTCAATAGCGATGAAATTGCTTTGCAAACACACTAGAGACTGAATATACTGGGAAAATTTACGAATGATCGCAACACGTTCCTGTTAAATACACTAAATGCATTAATAAAGTACCACTAAATTTAAGTAATTAAAAAAAATATATCTCTTTAGTCACCTATTTCATGCAACAGGTCAGATTGATTTTCTAAGGCATACACTATGTCATTCCTCAAAACATGCCTCTTTGCATGCATGCATATTACAAATTATGATTTATTTTGGAAAGAATGTCCCTTTAAAATATACACATGACCTGTAACATTCCTTAATAAATGCATGTACTGTACCATACACACAAATACTAGTAATCTCACATGCTATGTCATGTCTCACATCATGTCACACATGCCTCTGCTATGCCACTGCCTTGTTGTAGGTGACATCTGCACACATGTCCAATATTGACACAGTTACACATCTCCCTGCGGTATTACACATCTCCCCGTTGTATTACGTTCCTACCTGTTGCAAGGATTCCTCCACACAGGATATGCACGGGGACACGAGACACGGGTACGACCCCCCGAGTTTTCCCCCGGCGGTGGCACCGCTCCGGGATGCACAACACAAGAGGAATCTGCCCGACATCCTCGGTATAGTCTCCCGGTCCCCCCCTCTGTCGGTGTATGTGTCTCTCTCACGCGAAACACAAGCAGTCGCGGTGACAGAGGTGGCAGAAACAACCTCCCCTACGCAGGACTGTCCACGCTGCGGCTCCTCATCACATGACACCAAGCCTCTACTGAGATATTTCTAAAATTGCCAGAACTGATCAATGATGGCGCTGCGGTTTCCCCCCCCGACCACCAGCGATCCGATCTGGACTGCCGAGACGATGTGAGTGCGAGACGTCGTGAGTGCGGCAACGGCTGCGATGCCTGCATGGATTGTAGCAGCCTCCACACTCACAGAGACAGACACTCTCTCACACGACTCACGCTGTGGTGGTAGTGGAATAAGAAGCTGATGAGGAGGAGGTGGAGGAGGAAGAGGAGGAGGAGGGGGGAGAGACACACACTGTGCTAGTGGACTCTACAAGCAAGAGTTCACTCATCTCACTGTACTGTGACTATATCTTCTAGAAACTAGTCTCATCTCAAGGCTTGCCAATTTATAGGTCAAAGGGAAATCTTGATAAGGCTTTGGTGTGTACCTTTGCTTAATCTTTATAGTGATGTATACAAATCAAGTAATTCTGTTAGCTTATGTAACGCTACTGTGCAGTTGAGGGAGGATTAGGTTTGTTTAGGTGGCATCAACTTGATTATGTGGTTTAATGATGTTTGTGACTCCATTCACCAATATAAAGGTGTGAAGGGGATATGTAAATTTATTCTAATGGGATAGAAATGAACATACGAACGGCTGCAGTCTAACTCCATATCTACAAACCAGGAAGTAAAATAGTGCTTAAGGTAAACACTACATATATACTCTTCCTATTTTAGTTCCTCGTATCAAAGAATAGTATGGATTTCTGTATTAGATAAATAGTTAACCTCTAGTGAGATACATTGTATTTCTGGAATAGAAATCTACTATATTTTGGTTATTTTTACAAAAATTAGAACAACAGGTATTTTGAAAATGTGTAATTTATTTTGTCTCTCTGATAAAAGAATTAACCGTACATTTATAGTTATGGTATAAATATGATAAATCATCATATGCTTGATGGTATTTCTGACTATGAACACATCAAGAATAATAATACTAAAAATCACACCGATGTAATTATCCTACCATAATTAGTATCTGGGTCAACGATATGAATTCTATTTATGAAATATTACAAGTGTGCATGCTTATTTAGGTTATGGACTTTATCGGGCGAGACCTATATATAAGTCAATACTTCAAGTATTGACTTTAGCATGGTCTATTCATTGAAGGAGACCATGTGGAAAGTGTTGTCTTACATCATATTATGAGATATTGATTGCGTACAAAGGGAGGTAATATTTAGTGTAATAAATGTCACCTGTAGATTCTAATGGTATTTAAAGCTAACAGTTAAGCAGTTAATGATAACAGATCACACAGTTTTCAACTAATCGCCACTGCATAACGTGGTACTAGATAAATGTACTTAGTATGTAGCTTTATAAAATATATGCCACATAAAAATTAAAAATTAATATTTGTTTTCTTTCGAAATGATTATGTTATTCTCAATTAATGTATTTTTATTAATTTGATGGAATAAAAAATCAAGAAGTTTTAATCATGAAAGTGACAAAGATCCCTTTCAAGATACAAGCCATCATGATCATTATTTTTTTGTTATCAGTTTAATGATGATGTTAGTCAGTATGTACTTACTAATATAAAGAAATGAATAAATGTCCAATAAATTGTCATCATTGTCTCCACATTAAATAGAAAAACTCTAATTCCAATACACATCAACATCTTCTCTACCTTTTTATAGACGTTAATTTAACAATTATCAGGGTTATTTTTGGAAATTTTTCAAATGTGCCCCTATGGGTGTTAAAAACTTTCAGAGTGACCTTGACATTAGATGTACATGTATGTGGTAATGCACATGTCAGAAGAATTTGCTTGTACTCAATAAAGCAAATAATCGGTGAAAGACTTCAGAAAGTCTCCGGCAAACTCAGCGCTCTGTAGCAACAAGAGAGGATTGCTAAAAAATCTTTGGAGCAGAACATTTTCTAACGAGGCGGCTAACGAGGGTGGCCATTGGTCAGCTGGTGGCGCCCCATGGGAATGGTCAAGCTGCCGTTGACCGGCTGCCCACTGGTTTCATTCATCTCTGACAGTGTCAACAACTAGGCTGAACTCATTACAGGGTGGTCGTTACTGCCAGTGCCAGAACAATATGGGTCTTACAATAGTTAGCCCTTGGAGGGTGGCAGCGATCAAAACCCTTCACACGTTCATTAAGCTAGTTCCAAATCCCAGGGTAGCTAAGTTCTATGGTGAAAGCATTGGAGTACATGTGTTCATAACATTGATGATTATGAATTGATATTATATGATGTATGGTCAACATCTTCACGTGAGCTATTTAATTGCCTTGATTACTGGATCCAATGATTAATCTATGAAGCACTGGAGACCACCTGAGTTCCCCATTGTAGGATGAAGGTTTCAGGGTGTTTTACTATAACATTTATCACCCAATACTGTGTTTTCGCAGTAGATATCGCTTTCAAATAGCAAGCGATATCTACAGCAGTAGATATCG
>JAUTBV010116111.1:0-13631 GCA_032361325.1 Lepetodrilus fucensis
CCTGCCCTAAACTGACAAGTCGTGATATTAGTGAAAGATTCTAGAAAGCGACTTTAAACCCCAATACAAAAAAGAAAGAAAGAAAAAAGGATGTAGTAGGCTACAGTAGGCCCTTGGTAGGCAGCAGTAGGCTTTCGTAGGTCGCATTAGGTAGCAGGAGGATGTGATAGATCTCAGTATGATGCAGTAGGCCATAATAGGATGCATTTGGTGACAGTAAGATGCAGTAACAGTAACTGAATAAGTCTCAGCACTTGCAATATATAAATCTAATTATTATTATTATTATTATTTGTTGAATCTTTTTCTGTCATGTCTTCAAGGTCGCGACCACGTCTGCCGTTTCATCGGCTGCGGCCGTAACGAGAAGTACAACTACGTGGTGATGTCGCTGCAAGCCAAGAATCTGGCTGAGCTGAGACGGAGTCAGTCCCGTGGCTGTTTCTCTCTCAGCACCACACTGAGACTGGGCGCGCAGATCCTCCGAGCCATCGAGTCCATCCACGAAGTCGGGTTCCTGCACCGTGATGTCAAACCTGTGAGTTCAAACACAGCAAACCTGTAATGAGTGATTGCGTACCTGTAGTGAGTGATGTTAAAACCCTGTGATGATTGATGGAAAAGCTGTAAAATCAAGTTCAAACATTATCAAACCTGTAAGTCGAACATTGTTATGTCTGTAGTGAGTGGTGTCAAACCTGCGAGTTCAAATATTACTGATATCAAGCCTGTAAATTAAAAGATTTAGTTATTATCAAGCCTTTAAATTCAATATTGTCAAACCTGTAACTTCAAACTAAGTGAAATATTGTCAAACATGCAAGTTCATATTAAGCAGTGTATAAAACTCCAGAAATTCACTGTCGGACATGTGGACTGGTAAATCTGAGAAGTTATCCGTCCTCATACATGTTGGACAGTAACATGACATGCGGGCATGCAAGGATAAAACGTTATCTGTCCTCGCTGAAAATAACCCGTCGCGGGCGTGCGGATGGGCTCTATTTCGAACACTTATTAAGTTAAACATTGTCAAACCTGTAAGTTAATAAATATGTAAATAATATGGAAATTTATATGTATATATAACTTCAGTTCTTTCACTCACTCATTTGTGTATGTAAAATAGATTTTCTGACACAATATTGTTATCTGAATCATTTCTTGATTTTTCTTTTTCTCTTGTCCTGTAGTCAAACTTCTCCATGGGTAAATCGGCCAACCACTGTCGCAAGGTGTTCATGCTGGACTTTGGTTTAGCGCGGCAGTACACGACTGCGTCAGGGGAGGTGAGGCCGCCTCGCGCAGCCGCTGGATTCCGGGGCACGGTCAGATACGCTTCAGTGAACGCTCACAAGAACAAGGTACTATATCTTAATAGAATCTATTGAATGGTTTTCTTGTATGTGTTGGAACCTTGGGTTGTCACATATGGATGAAAGATTCCCGCTGTGACGTAAAACAGTATCTCGCTCCCTGCAGAGTATTACATTGCTCAATAGATTTGTGGATCTCAGATGTTTTCCAATAAACATTGTTTTTACCCAAAAAGATTTTGTTTTAAATTAAATTTAATTTAATTTAATTAAAATTTAAAAATAAAAAATAAAAATAAAAATGTAAAATTGCTCAACAGAAAAATAAAGTCCCTGAGCCATCCCATTTTTTTTCCATTTCTCCAGGAGATGGGTCGGCATGACGACCTGTGGTCGCTGTTCTACATGCTGGTGGAGTTTGTGGTGGGGCAGCTGCCGTGGCGCAAGATCAAGGACAAGGAGCAAGTGGGCACCATGAAGGACAAGTGCGAGCACATGCTGCTGTTGAAGAACATGCCGTCAGAGTTCCGCACATTCCTGGAGCATATCCAGAGTTTGGACTACTTCGAAAAGCCCGACTACACGCTCCTCCACAATCTGTTTGAGCAGTGCGTGCGACGCAAGAACATCAAGGACACCGACCTCTACGACTGGGAGAAGCCGTACGTCGACATGTCCGTGGCTACCACCACGTCGCAGCCGATCGCCATCAAGCAGACGGCGGGACAAGGGTCAGTATGCCTTGAATTGTTTTCGGTGAAATATTCCCGTGTTAAAGTGTAAAAACTAAAAAGAAATCAGTCGGAGATTCTGTGAATTTAATTGGGGTCTGCTCCTTTCACGACCAGGCCCCGAGATTACGAAACTTTCTGAATACGATTTCATGTCCAAGCTCAAATTTTATATGAGTTTGTATTCCAAAAAGTTTCGTAATCTTGGGGCCAGATGGTGTTTGAATATTCAGAGCAGTTTGAATTAGAAAAAGGATTAGTTCCAGATGTTTTACTTTTTCTCCAGCAATCTGCAAGTGGATCCCAACAATCGGACAATAACTCATAAATCAATACCATATTTAGTGTACAAATAATGTATTGCGTATTAGTTCCTGATATCTCCTCGTTTCCAGCAACCTGAAAGTGGATCACAACAAATGTATTTAACCCTCTCCCTGCTGGATTGGGCACAGGCAGTGCTCTCTGGGGAATCTCCTGTTGCCTTCAGCATAGAGAGGGTTAATGTACCAATAATGTATCACATTTCTTCTCGTTTTCCAGCAACCTGCAGGTCGGTCCGAACACCCCGGGTCACGGCGCAACGGAGCTGATCGACGAGAACCTCAGCTACAACCAGGATGAGGAGGAAAACCTGAAGAAACAGCCAGGGGAGCTAATCATCGGGGACAAACTATACCCGGGCCGCGACATGGACAACAAGCTGTGGGAGGAGAAAGGGGAGATAATCTTCTCCCAGAAGGCAGACGGCGAGAACCAAGAAGGGAAGTACGAGGAGGAGCAGAAGGAGAAGGCCGAGCGCGAGCCGGAGGCTCAGAGGAAGGACAAAGAAGGTCAAGGTCACGGCCAAGGCCATCAGCAAGCAGACGGCAGTGTTCCGGGCGACGACGTTCCGCCGATTCCGACTTTCCGGATTTCCGAGATTGTCGGGGGTGAACAGGGAATGAAGAAGATTTCCGAGCAGGTCGAGCGATCGGCTTATCTAAAGAAGCTGGGGACGATAGGCGGGATTGACACGAATAAGGATACTGTGAGTCCGGAGAAGGATGCGGTGAAGCAGAAGGACTCGGACGTGTTGATACATTTACCCCAGCAGAATCAAACTAAAGTTGACGGTGCTACACAAAGACTAGAAAACCAGATGGATAAAGTGCATATATCCGAGAAATACCCTATAGAAGTAGTAGACGACTGTAAATTACCAGTAGACCAGAAAGCAGTAGACAAGAGACTAGTATCTAGAAAAGTGGCCATAGACGTCGACGACGATAACCTTGACGACGACGGGTGCAATATTCACGAGAACGTTCCCGACGTAACTTTCCCGTTGAGCCGGGCCCCGCTGACGTTCGCTATGATGCAGACGGACGACAAGACGCACACGGCCGCGGACGACAACGCGGACGAGATGGCGACACGCGCGGCACCGTTCACCGTGGCCAGTCAGTGGATTGGGATGTCCGCGTTCGGCTCCAGCGGCGCCGAGAGCGACGATGACAACTCAGAGGAGGAGAGTGCGGCAAGGGGAGGCGACTCCAAACTCAGGACGACGAAAGGGCGCTCGAAGAAGGGGCATATGAACACGATAGCAGACGGCGACGACATCAACTTCGACAGTGTTGCTAGGAACTCGCTGGTGTTCTTGGACGACCGAGACCCGAAGGACGCGCTTCGCGGATCGTTGGTGTTCGACGAGGAAGAGGACGAGGAGTTTCTCGCTCAGCTCAAGCAGTGCGGCGACGAGCACGACGCCAAGCAGTCCTTGCCCAGATCGCAGAGCGGATTCGGTCCAGGGAGTTTACAAAAGCTCAATAGCCTCGACAACAAGGACGAAAAAAACGGCAATAAGAAAGGCAACTTCTCTAGTCCCAGGAAAATGCCAGATAAGCTGGTGAAAGATATCGGGAATCGTATCGGTTCCCCGCTCAAACAAACTCCAGGTAGTCAGCCGAAGCTCGTGTTCAAAAGCCGCGACGTGGTCGCCGAGGACAAGAAAGTGGCCAAAGTTCAGCCGAAGCTGCTGGCGACCGGCAAACCTCCGCCGTACCAGGCCACCAAGAAGGACAAGAACCAGGAGGAGAGATTCAAATACTCGTCTCAGACGGACAATTCGAAAGACGTCGTCGATGTGTTCAAGAGCAGAGACATAGTCCACGTCTCCAAAGACGGACACATGGACAAGAACAACGTGAAAGAAGTTGTGAACCGAGAGATCAGTTCAGACGTCGTGGACAGGCCTCGGAACACTCTCAACTCAAATTCCAATATATCCGTTTTCCCTAGTGCTTCTGACATCCTATGCAACGATGTTAATAAAGTGCCAAGTGCCGACGTCAAAGTCTACAGACGTAAACACTCGGACACTAAGCACTCTTCTGCCAAAAAGCGATCCGCTTCAACCTCACGCCTAGATTTCGTGACGCAAGATCACTGTTTACGCTGTGTGTCTCCGTTTGACGCCGATAGCCGTGTTCCGAAGCCCCCTCCAGGAACGGCTCCGAGGAATGCCGTTGTTTCTGCGAGGTTAGTGTGACGTGTGATGTGTGTCTATGCTAGGTGTCTCTATACTATGCTAGGTGTGTCTATACTATGCTAGGTGTGTCTATAGTTTGGCATGAAATGCATTGATACCCCTATTTCGTAGATTATCTCCACAAATACTTCATAGAATGAAAAACTAAAAACTTCATTTTCTTATTTCATTTGCCCTTACCAAAATTTAAAAATTAAAAATATTGCACCAGTAATAAAAAATCTGTTTATATAACGATCACCAAATATTTGGAGTAAGTATTGGTATTGTATGCAGAGGGGCGACGTTCGAAAGAAGGAACAGGCAAATAGGCCAAATTTGCACGTGCGGGTATGTGAAGACGAGCTATCAGCACGTGCAAATCAAGCTCTTACCCATTACTTCTTTCGAATGTCGCCCTTCTGCATAAAATAATACTTAGTCAAAAGTTTTTATTACTGGTGCAATATTTTTTTATTTTTTTATTTTGGTTTACGGGCAAAAGAAATAAGAAAATGAAGTTTTTTGTTTTGCATTCCATGCAGTATTTACCGAGATAATCTACAAAATAGGGGTGTCAATGTATTTCATGCCAAACTATAGGTGTGTCTATACTATGCTAGGTGTGTCTATGCTAGGTGTGTCTATGCTAGGTGTAAGATCTCTCTGCTAGGTAAGTGCAATACCGTACTGGCGTGGCCTGTTTAAGGAACTTCCGGCAGCTAGATTGCTTTATTTGTAAGCTACCTGGCAAATTCCTAGCCGACTTGCGCCACTTATCACGGGTCACTGGTATCTGGTGACCCGCGCATTTCAGTTGGACGGAAGTGAGCCGGGTTGTTTGATTTGCACTCTCGCCGTCGTGTGACATGTTCTCGCATCTTTCAAAGTGGCTAACCGCTTTCTGACAAATTGAGCAGCCCTAAAGTCCCTGATAGGCAAGCGTAAATACAGTATCTCTCTGCTAGGTACGTGCATTGTCTCTGGTAGGCAGGTGTAATATATCTCTGCTAGGTATATTTCTGCTAGGGAATTGTGATATCTCTCTGCTAATGTCTCTGCTAAGTAAGCACGGTAAGTCTAAAATGTCTTTACTATGTACGGTTTAGCATTTCTGCTAGGTGCCTGCTAGGGAAGGGTAAGATTTGTCTGCTAGGTAAATTGAATATGAAAACAAATTTGGGTAAGAAATAACATCCATCCCATTGCTTTAGTGGTGTGGACACTTACAGGTCTGCAGTTGTCTCCCCTGGCATTAAACATCTTCTAGTCATTCGCATCAAGCACATGACATGTGACCACAGTACTTTGACACCTTAGGAAAATTTGAATTAAGGCATTCGAGAATTTTCACCCATTTACGTAACATTTCCATAAAAGTTACGGACACTGGCTAGAGGTCTCGAAAGCCAGTTAAACAGTAACTTTTACAAAAGAAATTAAATTACCGTAAAGATATTGTCGCCTATGGGGAAAATATTCCCAATTCATTCATTCCAGTGGCATATTATTATGAATTATTATGTATACAATTTTACCGTACATTATTTTAAGTAATAAATTCATGGTAATTTGGTTGATACTATGTTTTTCATCACTGAAACCATCCTAATGTGTCAGAGCGTATATCTGTAGTCACAAGCTGTAGCTTGTGTAAACCTGAATGACTATCCAGTTATCGTCGGTTCAACTAATTTCCAGTCTCACCAATGCTTTATACTTTTATGTGTTTTCTGGTGGACATTGTTAATAAGCTGTAGTATTGATTGTTCTGTGTTGTCTGTGGTCCTCTCAAATGGGCATGGGTGTTGTAGATCAGATAGACTTTATAAGAAACTGAATGCTCCCTAAAAATTGGTAGCTTGTTTGTCACGTTTACGTCAAAATAAATTGTAGGTGTGTCTGATAATGTTGATTTTCAAAATAGGATAGGTAGGTAGGAAATATGTTTACACATTTTATTGTGAAGAATATTAAATAGGCAATCTAGTAATATTTAATGTTGTATTTTGTCAATAATCTGCCCAACCATTAGCCTGGGCCATTTCTCCCAATGCTTTAAAGGTATCGTAAGGACTAATAGAAATTCATAAGATTTATTACTTGTATGACTATTCGGGCTAGTAAGTTTTAAAGTTAGTTTCTATTGCTGAATATACATTTACAACTGTATGAAAACTAATAAAATGCATACTTTAGAGACGATCTGCGTTTCTGAGGCAACTGCAACTGGTTTCTAGCATTTCACAGAGATGTAGAGAAGGTACATGTATTCAAAAACATAATGTAAAAATTAAGCAAATCAAATTTTGTTTAAAAAAAACGAGGATTGAGGATCGGCATGATGATGATAAAATAAACAAAATATTTTTGAAGACATTCAGAGTCGCACACTTTTAATAGGGTCGAGCAGGTTATTAGAAACACAGTTATTATTATTATTATGACACGCCTTGTGACCAAATTTCGTACAATACAGCTTTCACTGCATAATACACGCAGCTCTGGAGCATGGCTCATTGTTCAGTTCTGTCGTCAGGTTCCGAGGAGGTCTTACATTACTGTGTGCTGCACTGTTGGCTCTTTAGGAACACCTTTCACCTCTTCTTGTTATTTACCATATACAGCGTTTCATCTCGGTCGCTGGACTCACACAACATTTGACAATCAATTCTGGCTGCCGTTCCACAGAACAATCATAGCGCTACAAGAGTCGTAACTCCTTAGCAACTCCATGTTAATGTACAGAAGTTACAACTCTCCAATATTGTTCTGTGGAACAGGTTCCTGGAAAGTAACATAGTGTCAAAAGGGAGATAATCCTTGTTAAAACGAGCATGAAGATATAAATTAAATAGATTCAATATGGAATATTTACAATTTTTACAGTTACATTGAGTTACCATTATGGTACTTCTTTTGAAAAAAATCCGATTATTTATGGCTAAGTTAGCCGGACATCAAAAATGTATTTTAAAATATTTTAAATTATGTAGATAAGCATCAATGTTACCTCTTAAGCTTCTCCCTGCTGAATAACATCAAAGTGTTCTATTTTATTAAATACATGTATTATTATCCCTGTGAAAGAAATAGCTTGATGGGAAATGAGTTTTCTGTTCGTGAGACTCCCTTTTTTGTTTTCGTTTGGGTAAGTTTTTGCACTGCGTTTTGTTTTTCAGGCGTCGACGTTACAAAGTGGCTTCAGCCAATACCAGCCCTCGTGAGCCCGTATCGCCCTGAGCATGACCAATCGCTGCCTTCCATTCTTTCTTGTCTATTCTCGTCATCGTCATCTATTTTTAGACTGGTTTTCCCCTCACCACTAGCTTACAGCGCTCGAATATTAGGTAATTGCATGCTTTTTATTTATCTCTTCTTTTTAAATTTTGTTTAGGCATTGCTATTATTGTTTTTGTTATTCTTTTGATTTATCTATGTGTGCATGGTTTAGTTTTTTTAATTGGCTATTTATACAAATGGATTGGCATTTTACAATTCGGTTTTCATGGAGGCTCACTGTTCACACTGGTTCTTATGTTTCATAGGAGAATGTATACAACATTATTATACTTGTCGATGTATACATAAAAGAAGTCAATATATTCTAATATTTATACATTTCTGCATAACGTTCCCCAAGATTTGTTCAGTATTCAGTGCTTTTATATAGAATTATGTAGCTGGCTTTATACATGTTATAAGCATGAAGACTGGCTGCTTTTCATGAATGCTTTGAAGCATTGGTTTGACCCTTTTCGCAAATGCATAAATATATTGCTTAAACTCTGTAATCTGACAAAACAGCTGTAGTATATTGAAATACTAACAGTAGGAACAGACTTAATTCCAAGATGAGAAATATGTGATTTAATTTCCGAATGAGAAGTAAATAGATTCAATGAAACATTATGATTATTATATATCATTGTAGTCATTGTGTATGGATGAAATATTAATTAATAACGTACTATGAAATACCTGATCCAATGTCGCTTTTGTTTTTATCAAAGATGTGTGAATATGGGATTTTATTTATTATGGGGTTTGATTATGTATGTAGTTGATTGGAAGAAGAAAATAAGCATTTTCAATCGTATACAATCATGGTTTGTTGACATATTGCATGGTCAAATATTTTACTGAAAGTTTGTACACTTGATTTGTCTACATACAAGTATACAAAGCTACATTTTCTTCATGTCTCGCCGATTTTCCAATATTTTCATGTTTTCATATTTTCGTAATTTTTACTGTGAAATTAATATTAAATACATATACAATATGAAAATATAGAAAACCAGTGGGACCTGCGAAAAATGTAGCATGTTGCCCAATGTGCTTGTGTGAACAAATCAAATGTACATACTTTCAGGTAAAAATATGTTTCACTATGAAATATGTCAACTAATTGTGATTGTGGTATATGCCTTTGTAAGATAGTTCATACCAATACACTATTACACATTGGTTAATTTATTTACGTATGTATTCATATTAACCTTCTCCCTGCTGAATAAAATCAAAGTGTTCTATTTCTGCATGTGATTGGGCAACTTAAGTCGCCTTCAGTAAGGAGAGGGTTAATTATGATCCATTTTAGTGAGTGAATGAGTCATTGAGAATCTTGCACCCGTATATGACGATATATAATTTTTAGTAATATTACAAATATTTTTCAGCAATAACTACACTTGTTACATTGCTCTAAAAAAAATCAATCAATATTACAAGAAATTAAAGTAGTCTTCTAGCAAATAGCATCTCTTGTCAGTAGCGTCAGATAAAAATGAGGTAGCGAGTTTGATATTATATTGGTGCTATATTTATGGTGGGAGGAAATCCCTCAGCATCCAAATACAGTACTAGTATACCAAAAACTGATACATGTACATAGTTTTAGTTAATAAAGTGTTTGATCTGCAAGTATGGGAAACTAGCTGTATACATTTGCTATATATATGCTAGCTGATTGTTTCCAACCTAATTTAAAATAATAAATATTAAATTAAAGTGACTCATACACCAAAATCAAACTTATAGAGCTGATGATCCTGCACCACATAACGTGATTGATTCCTTCCAAATGACCCACTAAATAGTAAATATGCTCATTTTAAGTTGTTTATTTACATAATCTGTTAGGTGAACAGGACGATGCAATGTTGACGAGTGACTTCATCAACGTCGTGCCATGTGCGAAAAACCTGTGCAATTCGTGCAGAGAAACTCGTTATGAGTACGCCATGTGTGAGAAACCCGTGCAATCCATGCAGAGAAGCCTGTTTTGAGAAGGCTGCGCCAATTTCAAAACAAAAGATTGTTTACATTTGCCAAGTAAAATAGCGTATTTCGATGGGTTTTCGTGCATTTTCATCCCTGAAAGGTCGTATTCTTGCTAATATTGCTCTATATATTATATATGACCAATAATAAAAATGGGCATAGGTGAAATCTCCCAAGTGTACGAGTCCTTTTAAATTTAAAAAATATATATATTTAAAGGCATAATAACACAGATATTTATGGTGGTTTTGGACAAGTTCTTAGCTACAACTGCAAAGTACATTCACTTGACATACAGCTTTCCACCGCGGTGTGGTTGACAAATCTCCACTGCAACACCCCCCCCCCCACCGATAGATAACTGCTTCTTACTATATCATACAAGGGGACATAAATCTAATGTTTGCTCGCACATTTATTTTTAGAACAAGGATGCATCAAAGACAAGATAAATAACGGAATGTTCCCCTTTTTAATATAAAATATGATTTGTTTAATAAGTACATCAGTAAATGACAACTTTTGGGTGAACAAATCACGCGTAATTAGTCTCAGATCGAAATTTGTTTGTCCATTATATAGGTCAATCATCCATGATATTATGCCTTTAAAATAAAAGTTTTTTCCAGCCTGACCAAAAAAAATCTTTCTTACACGTCCAATTTCTTTCCACTCTGGATCCACTGCTTGAGCAGATATTCGTAGTAGCTGTCTCCGCGGGCACCTAAGGTAATGGTCCCCGTCTGTCGGAAGTTTCCATTCTGGGCGTTGATGAAGATTGGAACCAAGCCATCTTTCTTGGGCAAGTCGTGGACATGCATGGACACACCGTGAACTATCTCCTGGAAGAATTTGCAAAAAATTGATGGCAGGCTCCAGGAACGAGATTCAAAGTTCCAAAGTCTAAGTGTTATATATGATTGCGCTACCACCTGACCCTGAACATTTCATGGACCTACCTCGAACTTCTTGTCGCCAGACACTCGGCTGAGGTCCCGGAACTCCAGCTGTATGGTGGTTACCTCCGAGGTGCTGCTGTCCGGACCCCACTGAGGTGCGTGGGCCTGGCCCGTAGCGAGGTTCACGTCGGAGAACGGCACCTTGGAGTGTGTGTTGAAGCACGGCATGAGGCGATTGCCAAGGTCGATCTGTATACAAATTCAACACATTGTATTCATGATTTCTTAATTTAAAGGCATAATATCATATATTTATGGTTGTTTTGGACTAGTTCTTAGCTATAACCGTAAAATTCACTTGACATAAATACAATCATGTTTGTACTTCAAAAAGCTTTCTACCGCTGTGCGGTTGACAAATCTCCACTGCAACCTGAATATGGTCGTATGTTTTGGCTTCATTATATTCATTGTAAGGGGATATAACTCTAATGTTTGCTTGCACATTCCTTCATAGAACAGTTGATGCATCAAAGACAAGATAATTAGCGCTACGTTAACTTTATAACTATCAAGTGCTCAGTAAATACCAACTTTTGGGTGAACAAATCATGCATAATTAGTTTGTCCATAGTCTATCAAACGTAAAAGTAATGGTATTTGAAATTTTATTAAAAAATAAATAAATAATTATGGGGGAAAATGATAAGCTCTTACAAGAGTTGAAAGACGTTTTGATTTGGGGGGGGATTGGGGTTTAAAACGGCTTTCTAGATTAACTAGTTTAGGGTTAACTCTCTCAATGCTGGAGGTAACCAGAGGTGCCCTAAAGAGCTGTACTTTAATCAAGCAGGGAGAGGGTTAAGGGATTATAGAATCTGCTTACAGCTCTCTCCTTGAACACCTCATCCCCTGACAGATGGTATGCACTCAGCAGCCCACCGAGGATTCGAATCGTGACCTCGAACAAGTTGACGTCGCGGTTAATGTTGAAGTTCAGTGAGTTCTTGACCCAGTCTCTTGCTTCCATAAACTCTGGAGAGAAAAATAACAAAACAGAAAATATAATTTTTGAAAGAAAACAAAGCAATTACAACTTGGGCGAGTGAGTGAATATGGAGTTTAACGTCGCTGCGGGAATCTTTCACCCATTTGTGACGATTACAACTTGGGAGGAGATACATTAACCCCCTTCATGCTGGAGGCACCAAGAGATGCCCTAAAGGGCAGTGCTTATGTCTAATCCAACTGGGAGAGGGTTAATTAATCTGTTAATGTTTAAGGCAACTGGAGATGCCCTGTAAGAGTGAGTGAGTGAATATGGAGTTTAACGTCGCTGTGGGAGTCTTTCACCCATTTGCAATGAGCCCTGTAAGAAATTAAAATGTAAAAATAAATATATTGAGCCAACTTTTTTTATATATTTCAAATGGGGCTTACCGTAATTACTCCAATACTATTACTAGATAAATAAGAAAATGTAAAATGATCACTATTCGTGTAATTAGGGACAACTAAATTAAAACATAAAATACGGTTGTAAATGAAATGGTAAATAAATGGAAAATATATGAAGGATGTTAAAAAAAATACAAATAATTCCAACTTTTGGCTCTGAATTCCAACCATCTACCACTATTACAATGATGACTAACAACAGTGTATAAAACTCCAGCAATTTCACTGCCAGACATGAGGACTGGTAAGTCTAAGAAGTTACCCGTCCTCATACATGTTTGCCAATGATCTATGATATACATCTTGAAAAACAAACAAAAAGTAACACAACATGCGGGCGTGCAAGGATAAAACGTTACCAGTCATCGTTGAAAAGAACCTGTTGCGGGCGTGCAGACGGGCTCTATTTCGAACACTGATAACAATAAAGATACTTGTGTAATATCCTATCCACTGACCGTCCTTGAGGCCCATGATGATCATGGTGTCCAGTGAGTCTATGAGGGTCAGACCGACGCCGAACCACTCCGAGTGGGTCTTGCTGATTGGGTGAAACTCATCGTGCCCCCAGGCGTATTTCTTGTAGGCGTTCCAGGCATGGAGAAACGCCCCCACCACCGCCTTCTGCCGCTCAGTCTGTGGTCTGCCAGCTGCACAAATAAACCGACAAGGAACGTGCTAAAATATCGGTTAAAACATGCTCTGCCTTATTTTGAACCTGTACTGGTTACGGGCCTATTATCGCCTAAAATATGAACGTTTTCGTGTTACGCCATAACTACATGAAAGGACATTATGGCTGACGATAAATATAAACAAGCGACTTATTGTTTAGTCACGTGCTTAACCTCCCGATATGTCATTTTGCAAATTTTGCAAATGTTGAAGCTAATTGGTGTCAATTTAAAATAAAATACAATTATTGCTACAATTATCAACTATTGGTGATTAGTAGGTGTTCTTTATGTAAAATATAAGATAATCGAAATCAATCACAAAGGCGGAAGCGCTATAGCGGGGGGTAGGCGATAATAGGTCCTGGGTGATAATAGGCCTGTAACCAGTATTGATTCATCACTGGCAATGAATTAAATCAAATCCATATTTTTTTAATTGGGTTTAGCGTCGCTATCAATATTATTTCACTTGTATCACGACTTGTCAGTTTAGCACTGAATGTTGCAGTAAACCTGCGAGCACTGGTTGGTAATGAAAAGACCAAGGATGATCTGCATTGCTACTCTACAGACAGTGCATCATATATCAATATTGTGTCGGAAAGGTAACTTTCTCCAACATTGATGCTAGGATCCCAAAGTCCAATGTTCTATTTTTTATTTTTTATTTTTTTATTTTTTTTTATTGGGGTTTAAAGTCGCTTTCTAGAATCTTTCACTAATATCACGACTTGTCAGTTTAGGGCAGGAGG
>JAUTBV010116122.1:0-13631 GCA_032361325.1 Lepetodrilus fucensis
CGGAGTTCTATATAGACAGTGATCCCACGGTATTTGACGGAGGTTAGTGTAGTCATAATGGCCTGGGTTTTCGAGGATGAACCAGGGTGAGAAGACAATGCAGCAAACCGAAGCCATGCAATAGAGTATCATTCAGTAGAATTAAACCTACGTATGTCCTTTTCAAGCCAACGCAGCAATGCATGTCTGTTATCTGCGAGTAATTCCCAGTAGCAGTCCGCGGCAGATAGTACGTACTCTGTATCTATTCGTGTTTAACTTCAATCGCAACTTGGACGCCTGCAAGTCCGTCTGCATGCACTTCAAATACAGGCAAAACCAATTATGACCAATTATATAGATTAGAGAGAAACGTTTGGTTTCATCCACCGATCCGATTGTAAGTTTGCGGCGCTTTCTTGCAATGTCAATTCCCCCAAATTCCGGCTGAAATTAAACAGCCGTTTGTCTGATTAACCGCTGGAAGGGTGGGGGTTATTTGTCATAATTTGGCGGTGGGGGGAGATTGGCGTGTGTGTGTGTGTGTGTGTGTGTGTGTGTGTGTGTGTGTGTGCGGGGGGGTGCTCTGAGAGTCTGTAATTATATTGTATGGTTATTTCTGGGAATGATTTTTCGTTATCTATTTATGGTATCGTGTTTACTTCCAATAATTAATATGTTGGTATACATTAATAGTATTAGCATAGCTTTTCGCGATATGAAATTAATCAGATGTCAAACTATGTAATTACTATGTAAACCATCATATACGTACATGTAAGTACATTTGGATGGCATCAAGCATTATGTTATAGAACAGGATATGTCACATATGAAGCCTATATCTGATGTATAATAATACTATCAGAATCTGTTTAAGGGCCTTTGCTGCAAATGATGGTTGACAACATTTCATAATTAATATGTCCACGCAAATATAAATTCAAACTGGAAACAATGACAGGTTGCAGAACGTAACTGACCTCATTCACATCTAAATCCAAACTTTCCTCTATTACTAGTAATACTGATCGCTATTTTCGAAACGATTCCACACATTTCGCGGTTCGGAGATCTATCTGATCAGGGCCATCTATACTTGTACGTGACTGTATGAACCCGGGTTGATTAAGTAATAATTACATTACTGTCTATAATGTAACGTAGGTCGCTTATGTCGGTTATATAGTCTGATGACCGTCACAGAGACTGTTGTCAGATGTGCCACACGAGGTAATTGGGTCCGCAGAAGCTATTGGTGTAGAAGGACTAGGTCAATGTGTGTCTTTATTCAGTTGTGTTGTCTCACATCACAATATTCCTGACAAAATGAGTAGTCAATGAACTGATTATTAATCAGTTATCGACACATCTTTGATCTACGTAGGCCTAACCAGTATAGACGTACATCTGTATATTCAGATAATAACCCATAGACATATCTGAATCTTCTTAGTCCCCTATTGTATTCCCTTTAGATGGAATATAGTGCAATGCTATTAGTTGATGATGTCCGATAGGCATATCGGTGAATATATGCCACCTCTGGGATTGATGGTAAATCCGTCAAAGCCTCTGATACAATGTTCACTGTATACTAGTATTCCACATAGATCACTGTTATAGCCTAGTTGTTAGGTACCAACGTATCTGCAAATTAATCCAATAACTGGATTGCTCTGTTGAATATGATGATGGAATATACGTTACACTATAGCATGGCTTATAACCGGATTTAGCCTAACAGATTTGACCAAAAGACAGTACGGAATATTACCAGGAATTAGGCCCTATCAATTTGGAATTGAGTCGTTTTTCATATTTCATGATAATGCCATCTGATCATATGTCATAGTATATATTGTTAATAAAAGCTGCAGATATTCCACACAGTAAAAACTGACACGCACGAACCTTCGGTTGGAGAAATATGAGATAGTTGGTATTTTTTGGTCAAATGTCATATGACCTGGGTGCCTTTACATGCATATCCACATCTATAGACTAGGCTTTGTAAACACTAGCAAGCAATACAGATACGAGAGCGCAATGGGTTGATAGTGGCTACGATATATTCGCGAAACGGTGCCCTGATCATCTTCAGATAGCCTACGGTGGATCTCACTTGGAAGTTAAGCAGTTTATAGACACATGACCCAGTTTCTACAAGAACCCGGCTGTAGTGTAATGACCGTCTATAGAAGGTCAATGAAGCATGCGCAGAGAAATTACATGGAAGAATCGCTTGAAATCACGTTGTGTCTGCTGTCATTCACAAATCGTCTGACATTTTTCTTTTGGATTTGAAAAAAAGTCGCCATCTTGTATTGAAGGTGTCATGTAAATATAGGGCAGCGGTTTGACCGAAAAATTAATACATCAATTCATCCAGTCGCTATGCGCCAGAATATCTTGCACTAACCCTTTCAAAAGTTGTGGTAATACTGTATTTTTGTTTAAAATTTAGCCTTGTATGAATTATAATACTGATTTAAATAATATGATATGAATACTGGTAGCAAATAATCGATAAGGATAATCTTTAATTTCCAAACATTTGGCCAGTTTGGCATAGAACACGTCCATAACATACATAAAAAAACATGGAATTAGTAAATGGAAATTCGATGATCTCTTGATATGTTATACAGATATAGATACCTTTTACGGTTCTAACGAGCCTGGGAATTAATCATATTAATATTATTAATGATATTGAACCACTGAGAATTTTTTTTGAAACTCCAGATCCATGATACTTATGCAAACATACTATGCAGCTTTCATAATTAGTATTAAACGTGATGAAATATAATGGTTAAGTAATGACTTTAAAATCACTGTATCAAATGGTGTATATGTAACATTTACATACTATATAGAATTACCTATATTATATAAAAGTGCATTATAGTATACAGCATTACATACACTATAGTATACTATTATATGATATAGAATTACACATATATAGATTAACAGGTAATGCTAAATTCGGCATACAGAACAATCATTGGTTTAAAGGTACTTCGAGGCTGCCTAGCTGCTGCCTGTACAATACCAGGTAATACTTGTTGCAGGCTATGCGAATTATTTTCCAATTGATTAATATAGTGAACTTCGATTGAATCCATTAGCGCTACAAGACTACATGTATAGATGGCTTTAAACCCGATGTTTATTTCTATTTGAAATTGGAGTCAACGGAAATGGCTATCATTCGTGTTATACACTTTCCCGTTTTTGTGACGTGTTATAACAGAACATAGCTATTTGAGAAAAGTGTATAACACATGTTTCAAAATACTGCATGTGTTTTAGAACACATCGTCAAACGGCCAGTCTAACAGTGGTAGAATAAACTACAAAGCAAAGCGCAATTGAGCTATCAATGACGAAACATACCATTCTGTGATTACCATAACACAACACTAACATGCCGTAATTAGATTTCCAGTTGGCGTCTGTAATTAAATTCCTTGACATCCGATTAATAAAAGTCAGTTAAAGAAAATGGTAATAGTTTGAAACTATTTTGGGAAGCAGTATTGGTGAAATTACTAAAAGGAAAAAAAAGATAATAGGCGTGACTAAATTACACGTATATACATTAACTTTAACATCGGCTCATATAGTGCTTTTAAAATGTGTTTACAAATAAAGTAAAAAGTGGACACTGCATGTTATTATATACACAGTAAACTACGTTAATCTGTATACCAAAGAGGAGATCAAAAAGGAAATCTGACCTCAGAATTATGAACAATTATATCAGGCTCAAACATATATGTTATATGTGAACAAAAGTTTAGCATGAACTTGTACTAAAAAAGGGTTTCGTAATATCTGGGCCTGTTTTGACAAATGAACAATTGTATCTCTCTTTTTCTCTCTCTCTCTCTCTTTCTCTCTCTCTCTCTCTCTCTATCATAATACTAGTCTATGCACAACACTAGTACTCAGTAAATGAATTGGTACTACAGTAAGCCTATAATATGGGACACTGTTGTGTCCCATATTTAACGATACAATCACTGGGCTGAACTAATAATAAAACATGTTATTTATAACGACGTATGGAATAAAGCATTATATTCATGGCAACTTTTAATTGTCCGGATTTATTTAAAGCCATCAATAACCACCCCATCGAATCTATATAGTGTACGACATATCGTTATTTCAAAACTATGATTTCTATTTCCATTGTAAAGGAAATCAGAGTAACGATGGTGTTTATCTTGATTCCGGACAGCTTTGACAAGCTTCTCAGCAGGGGTCCCAATAGTGTCTAACACCACATAGCATACAATACACGGACCGGTCAATGCATTGACGTCTCTGAAGTCCAGCGTCATCGATGTCACCACAGGTATCGGAAATTATTACACAAATCTATACACATCGTTAAATATTCCAAAAAGTACGTTACATTCATAGTATAGAGTAGAACTAGGGTATCGACTTAACTTGCACTGTAAAGTAGGTAACATGTTGAGTACATAACTCAGAATGAACACGTTACTATGGTTTATGTATTTTCTTAGTATTGTTTATAAACCATAGAAATATACCATAGTGTCACGGCATACAAAACATATCACGAACATATACATACGTGGACGCATTGGACATACGTTTTGTATCTCGATACGAAACATTTCCAGTAAGAGATAAACTGGTAGGTATGGATTGTTACCATCGTAGTCGTGATGTTCACCCTCTCCAGTACGATGACATACTACAACGTCATGTCGATTGTCTGTGGTGTTATTAACGTTACATAACCATATAACAGTGTCTCATATATTAGTCCATAGCTGCTATGTATACTCACTATTAATCAGGCTAGTTCAGAAGGTAGCAAGTGATATGTCAAACATTACGTGCCACTGTCATTGCAAGAGTTAAACGCAGTACTCATCTGAGTAACATTTCATGAAGCTTTCTTATATATGGACTTATCCACTAAGATACCATGTAGCGCTCTCGCTGCCGATAGATAACCGTGACAGAGAGCGTATCTTAGCTGGTAATAGAGCTTTGTGAAAGGATACCCAGACTAACTGAACTCGTACATAAATATAATTTCCTTTAAGCTATACAGTATTGGATTATGACAGACAATATGCCTGAATATTGCGGTATCGTTCACATTCAGCATTATCAACTCCATGAGGATTATACGATCACAAAGTCAGAAAGAAATAATCATCATGTGCAGTACACGGTGTATGTATGTACCACTGTCAGTCATCGGAACTAAAATAAATGAAATTGATCCATCACATGTTGGACACAATAACAAGACATC
Organism: Lepetodrilus fucensis; assembly: GCA_032361325.1. Lineage (NCBI taxonomy): Eukaryota > Metazoa > Mollusca > Gastropoda > Lepetellida > Lepetodrilidae > Lepetodrilus > Lepetodrilus fucensis. Next base: position 5,294 of record JAUTBV010116122.1, read on the forward strand.
TACTAATGAAGCATCCTGTATACTCAGTCACACTGACTGTCGTTCATACGATACGCTACACATGTATATTGAGCCAATAGGCCTATGTTTTAGAGTATGCCACTAAACTCATAATTGACTTTCTATTCCTTATTCAATATATAAACCTGTAGAATTACTATCGTACATTGTTATATATGTACACCTTTATCATATACTCTTATCCTTAAGTTTAGCTTCTTAACCTAAGAACAGTGCCTAGCCATACTATAAGATATATATTTGTTGTACGATCGTAAAAACGTTTCTAGAATAGGCTTCCAGATTGACGTATCAGTCAGAAAAAAAAACTGATTTCAGATACACGTAGTAGCTTCGAAGTCTCTGATGGAAGCTATAAAAATGGACTTACTTGCATTATCTGTCCCGACTTCTTCTCTCAGCATATCAGCGACGTTGTGGACTTTAGGCATGTATATGTGGAAGTCATAGGAGACTCGCTGTAGTTTGCTGTAGTGAACAAACGCAGCGGCGGCCAGGAAACAGAACCTTGGAGCCACGTCAGAATGCCCCGCGCCGTCATATATGACCTTGACCCTCTTCCACTGGAACTCGTGCAGCATGTCTATCAAGGTCACGGCTAGGGAGTTGAAGGTCGCGCCCACCCGAGTCAGGGTGGGGTATTCTGAGAACTTATTAGTCCCAAAGTCGTGTGCAAAAGCTCCCGGCGTAATAACGGGTATATTCCAGTAGGGCGCGAACCGCGCCACCGGGGCTAAGCTGTAATCACACACCGGACCAATAAATATGTCGGCTTCATGGTGCATATAAAAATCAAACGCTTTTATCGGTGCATCCTTAGAATTGCATTTGGAATCACCAAATCTGACACTGAAACGTAATGAATGGGTGAGTGCGTGGTTATGACGTGAATGCGAGGTGACGTATTCGATGACGGGTTTAACGTGATGAATCGAGAACATCCGAGACTTGCTTGGAGCAAGAACAGCTATCTTTACGTGTACCTTGCCAGTCACCACGGAGGTTTGCATAAACAAAGACGACAATACTACAAATAGCCACTCATTCGCCATGATGCTTCTTGCGATGGTATGGTACTTTTCAAATATTCAACCTCTTTGAATGCAGGGTTTGGAGAAGGAAGCCTCGAGTTGGAACAGGGTATTGAGTGTCTGGCCAATATCCGAAAGCTGGGGGGGTCGAGGACGCTAAGTGGTGATAACTCTCATTCAGCTTCCACTCTTGTATAGAGTTGTCTTTGAAACAGGACTCTCTTCATTGCTTCACAAGAGTGACGGCATTCACATCCAAAGGTCACCGAGCCTGTATGCCCACGCGAACTAAGGTGCTGCCCTCGGTGATAGCATCTATATAGTTATTCAATTAAGCACATATTTCCAGGGAATGTCGATTGATGTAAGGAAAAAAATATGCTTGCTATTTAATGTCGTCTTTGATCATTATTCAGGAATTAAATTCACTGTACTTCAGCAGATAAATTATTCCATGCTGCAGAAGTTCTGCCGGCTGACGTCACTGGAGAGATTCTGAAATGGTGGTCCACACGTCGTAAGAAAGGTTTCAGTTTGTAATTAACTAGACAATATGGCGACAAACTATTAAGCTATGTCCTGTAACCGAAGATTACAAATAATTCGCATCACCTATCAATGTGGTAAACAATCTCAAGTGTAAAAAATGCGTACATTATTTGAATAATTGCGAAATTTAAAATGTAGATTCTACACCATATGCATGAACAATTATATTTATCAGCTTGGGTGTTGTGAACAAGATCTCTCGAAATTACGTGTACACCTGTTACGAGAGAATAATTTAGTTATTTTTTAGATGTAAACCGAACATACATTTTATGCATATAATTATATAAAACATCAGAAGTATTAACTGTCAGCAAGATTAATATATTGTTGATCTGCTAAAATAGTTTTTGCTTGTCATTTTATCCCCTTTTTTTATAAGTAGATATTATTGATATGGGTATATTCAGTGTGTCGTTTGTCCTCTTATCCGTCATATTGTCCTCTTATCCGTCATATTGTCATCTTATCCGTCATATGAAATGCCTGTCGTTGACGCAAGCCACGACAGACTAGACCAATTACTCAACGCTTACACGTTCTCAATTGCTGTCTAATTACGCCTGCTGTTTATCTACACCTCATGCCCTCCGAGACCTGCTCCGTGTTGAATCTCATTAATACTTCCCCCTACTGGACGGGGCCTTCTGACCACCGCTGTAATCACCTGTCTCTGGCGAACAAACGGACAAATCCATCCCCCGTCAACGTTATCCAAGTTTTGATTAGTGTTTCCGAGTCTCGCTAATGTGACAGTACGTACCTATGTCTAGCTGTTCAGTCTTGCTATTGTGACATTATCTACATCTAGCTGTTCAGTCTTGCTATTGTGACAGTATCTACGTCAAGCTGCCCAGTGCCGCTATTGTGACAGTATCTACGTCTAGCTGTTCAGTCTTGCTATTGTGACAGTATCTACGTCAAGCTGTCCAGTGCCGCTATTGTGACAGTAGCTACATCTAGATGTCCAGTCTTGCTATTGTGACAGTTCCTATGTCAAGCTGCCCAGTGCCGCTATTGTGACAGTATCTACATCTAGCTGTCCAGTCTTGCTATTGTGACAGTTCCTTCGTCTAGCTGTTCAGTGCCGCTATTGTGACAGTTCCTATGTCAAGCTGCCCAGTTCCGCTATTGTGACAGTATCTACATCTAGCTGTCCAGTCTTGCTATTGTGACAGTATCTACGTCTAGTTATCCAGTGCCGCTATTGTGACAGTACGTACATCTAGCTGTCTATTTTCTTGGACTTGTATTTACCTTTCAAATTAGATGTCACTCAGAATATTATGTTTACCAGGATGTGTGTTTTAAGTTATTTAGTGAGAGTGCTGTGACGCTGAACGTAAAGGCGGACAATATTTCATCCATACGCGACGTCAATGCTATGCTAATGTTCTATTCATTCCTGTGAATATTTAAAGAATAGGTACTACACAGTAAACGTCTGAAAAAAATCAACTTGAAGCAACTTTCCGTGAATGTTTAATAGTCTCACACTCAATGTTGAGTACTGTTTGACTCAAACAGTTCACTGGTAGCCAATTGGAACTAAAGACAGTTAACTAGGTAATAAGAAAGCAAGTTCCACTGTTTCTCTACATAAACCTAGACGACCTTAGATAAAGGAATCGAATTACCCCATACGTGATTGTTCTATTTACCTGAGCGGCTGTCTGTCTGTCTGTCTGTCTGTATGTCTGTCTGTCTGTCGATAGTCAGACACTGGAGTGCATAGAGACACGTAGAACTAAATGTACGTTAGGAAATATTATTTCCAATCGTAGAGACAGCAATATATAATTAACACACGAACGGGAGAAGTTAAAACAATTATTTATTTAATAAATTCGACAATATTACTATATAATTATGTATGTCTAATTACTATCCACGTATGTCTACCCAATTTGTATTTAAAATGAGTAAACAAGTTGAATTTATCTGTGACTTAACATTTACTCTATCTCATAAACTACCTCGTATTAATAGAACGCGGCGGTTCACCTCTGTACTTCTGACTTACTTCTATTTACCAACATACTATTAATATCTGACAATGAATGTATAATTTTACCTTGCCCTTCTTGTCGTGATAATCCCTAGCCACTTTGCCTATTCGACTTGATATTACAAACACGTAACGAGCAAAGCCATGGCACGATAATCGTCTCCTTACCTTAACGTAATTACGATAAAGCAGAGGTTTAGCGTCGAAGACTCACGATAACGACGCCGTAAATGGACATCCTATAAAAGCTCTAGGCGTCCGCCGCTTCCAGGGATGGTCCGTGTGTCCGGCCTTTGTGATTGGAACTTGACAAACAGTTTGAGTTATAGATCCGGGGGTATTACTCCTGATGGCGTCTCGATGGTTTGGCTGGATCAGTACGCCGTTGAATCATGTTGACGATTTTGTTGTAGTGGATTGTCTTGTCTTGAAGTGTGAGCCCGCAAGAGAAGTATCAAACTTTTATAATACTATCCATTGATCAATCTCTGAGCTTGATGGAATTCACTATCCGCTTTGGTAGATGAGCGCAACTTCAAAGATTTCCCCACAAAAACTACTACTTTTTTCTTCTAGGTATTTAGTATTTAAAGATTAAAATACGTATGGATGTATTAACGATCCATAGTGAGAAACTTCTATCACGTCTCAGATTCTCCTATGTAATTGTCACATACACAGTTTCGTCGTATTTGATAATGTTCGCGCGTAAACAAAAATGAAGAATATTTCCGGTCGGTAAAAGTTCCAGTGACACTTCAACATGGACATACAGACTTCTTAATTGTATTCATCATTGTCCAACGTTCTAGTGATATTCCTTGAAACAAGTCAGTGAAATCCTCAACTCCTCATCTCACCTCACCTCTCCAGGTGTTCCAACAAATCCTCTGGAACTATTTCCAACGGACCTATTAGGTACTGGTGGAACACCGCGCCAGTAGACCACGTGGTCAGTCTGCTAGTGGATGTCATCCACAGACCAACATCTCGTGCGCGGTCCTTCGCCCGTGGTGCTATGCTGTGCACGAGGAGGGGTCTTGGCGAGAGGCGGAGGGAAGGGTGGCGATACATACGGTTTCAATTGTCAGCAGATCGATGGCAAACAAAGCCATACCAATGGAGGCGATTTGCCTCGGGATCAGATGCCAAACACATGGCACTAGAGATGAGAACAGCGCCTGGGGACTGCAAGGTAGCTGTCACTGTGTGTGGTGCGTTGCTCACCACGTGTGGAGCCAGTACATACCTCTTCGGGGCAGTTAGATAAGCATGACAAAGTAAAAAAGTGACTAGTTATAGTAGTACTAGTAGACAGAGTTCTTATCGGAGTCTCTTATCGCAGTACTACACGCTTGTTATTAATAAAGCAAATGATCAGTGTTCTAGCATTGGCAAGCCCGGTGATATAAGCCATAGTCACCTTCTTGTATTAGTTGTTAGCTAACCAGCATGGATATTACGTGTATGTTGATTAATATGACACTGTGTTTGTGTTTGAAGTGTTTAGAAGTAGGACACACGTATACTACCTCCACGTTTATAACGGAACTACTAGTGTGTAATTTGTGTACGCTGGCTTTATCAATGAAAGCTTTAATATACTAGTAGTTAGGTATGAGTCAAGAATACAGTGAATGTGCCACATACAGGATATACACGTGTATGCATACCACATATCGTGCACCATCTGTATGCACGATTATGTGTACGAGTGTGTGCACGAGTGTGTGTGTGCGTGTATACTAGCTAGTGCGCGCGTGCGTGTATAGCGGTTGTCGTACTATTACTATAAATGCATTAATCGTATACAAGTTGTGTTCACTAAATATGCCATATGCACTTTGCATTTTTGTATAGAAAGTTTCATAAAGTCGTAATAATAATAAGGAATAATTCCAACCAATGCTATCTAAATTAATTTTACTTACCGGTTAACATATCCACCGCTATAGACGTGTACTATAAAGACCATCTTGTGACAAGACTGTCTTTGCATGCAATATTACATAATTTAGAATTTATTTCAATATGTTTCAGCGAAAGCCGTAAATTGAGGTGTTAGATATATTTAATTAGGAAAGTAATCCATTATATGTCTAGAATAGCACAAACTGGTATCACAATATGTAATAATATGTCTGTATTGACACCATGACATTGTGTCCAATGTAAATATGATCTTACCACTTTAAATGTCAACATCTGAATACTAGTACTCACAGAATGTCCAATAGTTGAGAAAATTGTCCTTTACAAAATACCAATTCTAACTGCATTTCTAAAACTATTCTTTACGTTATGTGCCCACGCATTTCAACAACTTTATTGATTCGTAGAAACATACCCATCAGTATGTGCAATATCGAGGGGCATGTACCATTATAATAATTCTGTCCAGCTTTGGTATCTGTACCAATATTCGTAAGTAAACTGGGGCCACCTCTTCAGTTCAACCGTGATATATTATTCCAAGTATAAACATTCAATAGATCATACACACTTCTCTGATCTATCAATATAGCACGTTAGTATCAATCTCATAAAGCGGATAATAGCAGAAAACCATTTAACTAACATCGGGTGAAGATGGCTAACGTATCCTGAATGCACGTATATCTGTACGTGTGTCTACGCACATGTAATGCATTTACGCGGCCGTGACCTCATTCTGGTGAAAGTGTAATCAACATGCGCATCAAAGTGCATGTGCTTGTATGGTGCTTTATAAATCATTCTAGCATGACAGCTACATATCTCAGCGGAAGTATCTACACTGAAGTCAGAATCATCAATCTCACCAAACCGCACCAACAGAAGTTGTGTGGAAAACCTCATTTGTGTCTCAAACAGCAGCTATGATATCTAGACAAGGACAGCAAACACATAATTTAGCATGATTATTGTATTGCACACGCATTCTGATAAATGGACTATGCGCAAACGTTTAATGTTTTAACCATTCAGCTTGGGACAATACTTTGTAAATAAGTTAAAGAAATGGCTTCAAGTTCTGACTCTGACACACCAAAGAATCACGAGTGTACATCCTCTCGAATATGATAAGGTATTGCTTTATTGCCCTGAAAGCATTGGCGTGCCCTGAAAGCATTGGTGTGCATGCATGCATGCACGCCATGCACAGTCATGCAAATTGAACTTCTCTTAATGCACATGCCTCTCGACAATATCCTTTCTGCTAGCTTTTAGTTTATACAGCTATCAATTTAACCATCATATATAAAATAATTTCCGGTTTGCTCGAACGTCATCACTATAAAGAAATATAAAAAATATTCCCCCGAATGAAACAAAGTACTGCATATGCCAAGTTGTTTTTGAACATCAATCAAATAATTTCTCAGAACTAATATTTAACGACAGAGGTTAGTTATGAATGTATTTTACCGGATGCGGGTGAACACCATGGTACTTAGAAGAATTTGTGAATTGTCAATCAAGACAGCTATTGATCACAGAGTAAGTTAACTCCACAAACACTAGACATAACCAGTTTCCGGTGCACACGAACTGGTCGATCAGTCATGGGTTACGTTAACATGTAATTAACCATCACTACAGCTAATGCACGGCACATTTCAGCAGCGGTTGCATGGGAAGAGTATCCTGTTCTGACTGCTGATAAAGTAACGTGCATTTAAATGAACTCCGTTTTGCATGCTGCTGTTCATCTTCTGACTCAAAGGTTGACCTACTCATGTTATTCGTTCCACCTATTCTATGAGTTGTTGGTAAAGCATGTGTTCTGTCATGTAAGGTCATAGTATCAGAAGGAATATCGATGTTAATATATTATATCTCAGAATTACATCACGAATCAATTACATGTTCTTGGCTAGGTATGGACAAGTTCTAGCCATCAGAACATCGTTTCACAGAACTCTCTATAGCCGCTAAGAGACCACAGCACTCTCTCTCTCTCTCTCTCTGCCAATAGCTAATACATTGCAATTGCAAAGACATCGTTGCTAACACACGATGTCTGAATAAAGTTGAAATGGAACATATAAGTTCTACCATAGACCATAGACCATAACATAATATTAACATCAGTATTAATGGAAATAACCAGACATAATGGGTTTATTTGAGTTATTTTATACATTTAACGTGTCTATAAAACTGAAAGGTTCGTATACCCTCCATCCATCTAAGCTAACACTGGGAATAATAAAACAATGATATAGTAGACAGCATCGCTGGATAACAACTGAGAGAAAAAAGTTTGAATACATAATACGGGTTTTAGACAGCGAGAACTATACATCACCAAACACACCGCAATATTCTAGTATAAAGTAAGTGCATGCACCATGTGTGGGTATGCTTCAAGTATAATATAAACCAACGTGCAACTTGCATTAGAATACTAATGAAACACTATTTGCAATTTGACTGACACATTAGGTATGCATGTACCTATACATTAACTACCATGTTCTAACACAGCGTGGACGAATTTAAATCTGTATATTGTTGGCATTGCCATGATATTGGTAAGAATTAACTGTCAGTCGTATGACTTTACTATTGGCTTCAAAATAGATCTTCAAAAGTCCATGGACTTTCGCTTTCGCGGTAATGACCTAACACGTCAGGTCGCTTTCGAGGGAAGACACCTACACGCCATGGTTGCGCCCTCGGGGGGGGGGGGGGGGGGGGGGGGGGGGGGGGGGGGGGGGGGGGGGGGGGGGGGGGGGGGGGGGGG
>JAUTBV010116133.1:0-13631 GCA_032361325.1 Lepetodrilus fucensis
TCTTCTTCTTCTTCTTCTTCTTCTTCTTCTTCTTCTTCTTCTTCTTCTTCTTCTTCTTCTTCTTCTTCTTCTTTCTTCTTCTTCTTCTTCTTTCTTCTTTTTCTACTTCTTCTTTCTTCTTCTTCTTCTACTTCTTCTTTCTTCTTCTTCTTCTTCTTCTTCTTCTTCTTCTTCTTTCTTCTTCTTCTTCTTCTACTTCTTCTTCTTTCTTCTTCTTCTTCTACTACTTCTTCCACTTCTTCTTCTTCTTCTTCTACTTCTTCTTCTACTTCTTCTTCTTCTATAAGATGCTGCTACTGGTCTTGGCCAGTCACCTTTTTGGCTGTTGGTAGAACATTGACCTCACAGTCAATTTCAGGTTCTCTGTTACATATATAATGAATCATTTATAAACGATTTTTGTTCACCTCTTAAAAGCACCAATATTGCCTTTCCATAGCAAAATATCATGCTTATTTTTCTTACATAATTCTTGTATAATAAATGTGTATGTTCTGTTTTGGGACGACCTCTCGGGTAGACTTGATCTAGCATTTTATGGGCATTCTTGAACCCCGTTCTTTGAAAGATTAATCGCCATTATGCACTGCTTAGTATGTTCAGTTTCACTCAACAGAAAAGGGGTTAATGCATCTAGTGGAAGGTTTTCATCTGAAAGATGTTTATTTTTTAAAGATGTCTTTCACATATCTTCACACAGACTAACCGTTTCATCATCATCTGTAACCAACTGGATCATACGTATATCTATCATAATGGGATGGGTTTTTTTTCTCACCACTTTTCGTGTGGGAAATCAAACCAGGCCCCGAGATTACGAAACCTCTTCTGAGTACAAATTTGGGCTGAACTCTTTTGTTCATAAAACGTCATGTAAATTTTGAGCTTGAGCACAAATTTGTACTCAGAAAGTTTCGTAATCTCGGGGCCAGCCCCCCCCAAATTACATACGTTTTGAGTATAATTTAATGCTCAACTCAAAGTTTTGTTCTCCATATTAAATTGAGCTTGAGCATGAAACTACTCAAAAGGTTTTGTACTCTTGGAGCTAGGTTATCAATAAGATCTGCTGTCAAAATCATAAATATATTTAGGATGCACAAATTTATTATTTGTTTATAAGTGAAATAATCTTGAAATAGACTCTAAACCCCAATTAAAACATTAAAAATTTAAAAAGGTGTTTATGTATCTAATAGCACAGCGCAGTTAAAATAACAAAGAGGATTTGAACCAATGAAAATTCATTTTCTCTGCCACACCTCTATAACAGATAACACAACTTCTTTACCCACGGGGTCACTGGACAAATCATAACAGTTTCCTGTATGTTACATTTGCTCTTCTTGACAGTAGTCTGTTTGGAATAGGCAACATTTTAGCTTAGTGATGGTTATGAAAAAGTCAAAGTGACCTGTACTACGTTTAGCAGATTAAATAACAACGTAAATGCACTGTAACAACAATTTAAGAAGTCCAATCAACAAAAAGCATTGACAAAGTTGGCTCTTGTACCACTAAACAATGCTTATCTTGGCGGGATTATCAATAAGTTTATAACCTATAATTAGTGACTGATGTGGTAGTATTCCTACTATGTAAGGTCAATGCAACCTCCTATCATTCTAAATTTGTGCCAACTGGTTGCCTTGCCCCTAAACATTTTGGCATTGGAATACATTTCGCCCGAGTTTAACAAGTCTGAACAGATGCACAAAAACTCATAGAGATTCTATGAGCTGAAGAATGCATTGGGGCTTTTCTTTTGTAGATAGCATGAACATTTGAATTGTGTTAGAGACATTTGTTTCTGTCAAAATTGTTGTGGGTTTTAATTATTAAACATATTTTATCAGAAGATTTTAAAAAATATTTCTACAATTTGTCTCTTATAATTTATGTGATTATTATTCAGGATTGAAGAAAATACACATACCGTACACTTTCCCGTTTCAATTAATATTATTATTATTATTTTTATTATTATTATTATTATTATTATTATACACAAACTGGTTGAATGATTATGTCACTAAAGAAGTATTTTAGGATTTAGAATAATTAAATAAATAATTAAAATCTATTGTTTGTTACATAATGCCAAGAATGCATAACTCGAGCAACTATTAAAATTGACTGAATCAATGATTTGTCATTAACATGATATTTTATGGAATTCAATGAAAAGACAATACTGTCATATCTGACAAAGGAAAGCAATCTGAGCATTTAATGACTTTCATAATTTTATGACGTTAATGAGATCAATTTATGCACAAAAATACAATAGTTGAATCTCATGAATTCTCAAGTTAAGTAAGAAGTCGTGTCGCTGCCATTGTAGCGTCTATCTTGTAGTTGTTCATATTAGAGACTTCTGAGTACACATCACTATTTAATGAAACTGTTCTGTTCACATTTCTGTGGTGAGATGTTTCATAAGACTCTTAAATGACCTCCCTTATTACAAAAGTGGACAATTACCATTGTCAGATTAATACTTAGGGTAATGAGCATGAAATATTAATTTGTTCTTCATGCGGTTTAATGAAGATTCAAGGGTTGATTATGTGCTTCATTTGAGCAGAAAATTATTCTCTGGTTTTAATGTATAATTACCTGCGTGTTCTTTTTAAAAAACAGACTACAAATAGAAACGTATGCCCATGAGAATTATTTTCTGTGTTTGAGAGAATAATATTTATTCAGTGGTTATTCAGGCACAGATAAAGACTGCAAATAACTAGGTCTGTAACATATTAAATAAATTATTTGACATTGGATTTTATGGGATTAGTGACTTATCTTAAATTGAGGCACACTAATTAATATGTATCAGATTGTGATTGACGTCAGCGTGTGAAATGGACATTCTTTTCGTAGTTAAACATTCATGTGATTTGGGTTTTTTATTCAGACTTTGATTGCAATTAACATGTGGCAAGTAGTTAGGTCTTACATAGATGGCATCACCCCCTAATCCTTGTCTCACTAGCCCCAGATTGGTTAAAGAGATAATTAATCCTACTCGCGCCCTATCAGGCTATGCCTTTTACTGGTGATATACTATGTTTTATATTTTTCCAATGGGTCATATCTATAGCAAAAGGAATCATCATAATCTGAAGTCATAATTCTGCTGTATGTGCTGAAAAGGTTTTCATAAGACGTACATGAATTTTGTCACAAAATCCCATATGACTGAAATTACCAAAAATATTTTGCTATGACGGTACCGCACTGCCACCATTCCAATAGCACCCTCCACCTCTCCACAGACACCCCCTCCCCCTCTCTCCCAGTTTCCAGGGCGTGTCCATCTGTCCACTGCTAAAATAACGCAGGTGAGAACAAGTTTCTTTGATGTTCGGACAACAGGTAATAAAGGTGATTTCTTCCAATTAAACAGATAGTTTTATAGCTGCTGGCACGAGAGAGACACAACACAGACTGGCTTTGCACTAGGTCTTGGTGGTACTCGTGACCAACACATAACACCAGGGGAATGGGGAGGTGACAAGCTAGGGGAATATAGAGTTGGGTAGCTGGGAAGGTAGGGAGGGAGTGAGTGAGTGAATTTGGAGTTTAATGTCGCTGCAGGAATCTTTCACCCATTTGCGACGATGGGAAGGTAGGGAAGCTAGGGGAATAGAGAGGGATATGGGTGAGATAGGGGAATTTGTGAGGTGGGTGAGGTAGTGGAATTGTGAGGTGGGTGAGGTAGTGGAATTTGTGAGGTTGGGAGGTGGGTGAGGTAAGGGAATTTGGGAGGTGGGTGAGATAGGAGAATTTGGGAGTTGGGTGATCTAGTGGAATGGGGAGGTGTGTAAGCTAGGGGAATTGTGAGGTGCAGAGGTAGGTGAGATAGCGGAATTGTGAGGTGGGTTTGCTAGGGGAATTGGAGAGGTTGGGGAACTATAAGGTGCTGAGGTGGAATCTGGGGTATATAAGCACGGCTTCAGGCTCATCAGTGTAACTGCCAGTAATTACAGATATTATCAGCATAAACGGACACAGGCTTATCTTGATTTATACATAGCTTGATAACGTTATTTGCCCGGTGTTAACTGTATTAAGAGATTGGACAATGAGAGAGTGTGGATTGTAATGTGGTGGTCAATATGCTAACACTGTGGGTGGATGGCTGGCCCGGTGGTAGTGGACTATGAATATTTGTATGCGTGATGGACTTTTTATGTTCAAAGTCTGTATGATGGAGTGTTGATTGTGATGTATGTAAGCTTAGGTGAACAATGATATTTGTCTTAATCCCAATTTTTTTAAAATAAAATAAAATAAATAAATCATTTAGGACGTAACAATTTAGAACCTTGGTCTGTCAGTACCAGCCAGTGCTCGCATGTTTACTGCAACATTCAGAGCTATAGATGTTGCGGATTTTCTCCTGCCGTAAAACTGACAAGCTATGAAATAAGTGAAAGATTCTTGAAAGCAGCTCTAAACACCATAATTAAATAATGTGAAGGAATTCTTGTCATCTAATAATTAATAATACTAATAATTTTGAAAATTTATTCGCAGACAAATTTCTATAAATTTTCATGTAATTTTTAATGGAATTAATTTATAAGAAAAATGTCCTTTAAGTTTAATAAACCAATCATAAGTTCATGAGAAATTCTGTCATAATTTTATCATTTAATATTTTTAAAATTACATTTCTCCAGAAAGAAGACATGTAGCAACATGATTTGCTTGCAATGCAAACAATTTATTACTCCAGTGTTTATGATTTCCCACGGGAAACAGTTGTAATACGAACATCATGAAACAGTTGTAACACGAACATCTTATCTCCTTGACCACAATGACAGGACATTAATAAAACCACTGAAGCAAAATAAACATGAATTTTGAATTATGGGGCTCAAACTTCAAATCCCTTAAGAACTAGATAATGATTTTTGTGGTTTTTCCACAAAGTAACTTCCAACATTTACCAAGCAAATTATTTCATGCGTATCTTAAGTTTGAAAGCGAACTGTTCGACCATGGATCTTCATGAATTCTTTAACCTAGTCAGCAATTGAAAGACATGCTCTCTGATTAGCCGTGTGCACATTTCTTCTAGTACAAACGAGGGATGATTACTTTTGATATTCAAATTCCACAACCGGAGTTTACACCTCTTCTGAGTACGAGGTAAAAAAATATGTTTGTCAGGTGGACAAACACTGAGGAAGATTTTAGCCATAACCATTATCATCAAAGACATTTTAAGAAGAGTTGAAAAGATTGCTATTGAATCTTCATCCTATTGAAAGGTAGACAGTACTGTGAATGTCTTAATAAACACACAAATACAATGTGTGATGATGAAGCTGAAGTTTTTTATTGACTTTGAGTACAATACACGAGAACATTTATTTTCATAATATTGAATAGGACGACTGAAAAGCTGTGATTTATGAGACCAAATGGCTGTGGGAAGATCTAAATAATATTTTTGCTTTTGCCAGAGAAAACACCTGATTTTGTTTTTTGACAGGAAGAGAAACAGAACATCAGGTACAAAAACATAAAACCCAGAAAAACAAGTTTACAGAAATATTCTGCTTTCTAAATAAATCAACACAATATAAATCAAATCTTTAAATGCTTAATAAACATGATTTCCATTTATCATGTGTTTTATTAGAAGAAACATTTTGTAAGTTTGTATGCAAAACCCTTACGAAAACGATTGCACCTCTAAAGGGTATGGATGCGAAACAATCATGTGGATGCGATAAATAATGGGCCCTCTCTTTTCATAAGGCCTGTTGTCATACAAATATGAAAAGTGTGGCCCTGTAGTGTTGGGAAGTACCAGGTGAAGTTCTTGTAGCATCTGTAGTCTATTGTCTGCGCCACTAGGGGAGATGTTACCTGCCCTGCCGAGACATTGTGGCATTTCTATGACCTGCGGAGACACACCTCCGTAGCATGTCCCCGACGACTCACCTGTAGAAAAGAGACAGGTGAGAATTCAGGTGTATCTGTGGTTCCTCATCGCCAGGGGGTGGAGGTGTACATACTTATTAAGTCTGGCAGGGTGGGGATTGGTGAGTGGGTGGGGAAGAGAGAGAGAGAGAGAGAGAGAGAGAGAGGGAAAGAGAGAGAGAGAGAGAAAGAGAGAGAGAGAAAAACACACAGAGAAACATATAGAGAGGTGTACATTCTTATTAAGCCTGGCATGGTAGGGATTGATGGGTGGGGGAGGGAGGGTGAGAGATAGACAGAGAGATAGACACAGACATATAGACAGATAGACACAGAGAGAGAGACAGGGTGGATATGGATGGGTGTGGAAGAGAGAAAGAGAGATGAGGAGAGAGAAAGATGTACATACTTATTAAGTCTAGCAGGGTAAGGAAAGGGATGGGGGGAGATGCACACTCAAAGGGATAGAGGGATGGAGAAGGGTGCCTGCATATAAAATTAATGCAATAATCACTGATCTGATGAAAGGATGGGCAAATTTTGCGTAGGATGTACCTCCGGGAACTAAATAAATTAATTAAATGCAATTTTCTTTGCTATTAGATTTTAATTCCTCATCATTAACACCTGTCCATGTAATTGACACCTATTTTGCGGATTTAACCCTAACCCTGCTGAAGGCAACTTAAGTTACCTGATCACATGAAGAAATAGAACACTTTGATTTTATTCAACAGGGAGAAGGTTAAAACATGTTTACTCAAGGATAAAACATTGTGATGTACCATCCAAATCCTATGAAATGTCAACAGCAGTTCTCATAAATTTAACAGAAGGAAAGTGTAAGGATATACCTTGTCTGTGTGTGGGTTTGTATTGGTGAGAGATGTGTGAAAGGAAGGGACGGTGTGCCAAACAGAGGGATTATCACAGGGGAGGGACCGTCTGGGGATTAGGAGGAACAAGGTGTGACTGTCTGGACACTGGTCAGATGAGATGACCACAGAGCTCGGACCACCAGCAGGCCAGACAGTAAATAGAAACCATGCTGTCCACACCTCGCTGTCATCTTCCTGGTATCTGACCTTGGAACAGGAATATATATTTGTATCCTCAAAACCTTTTGACCTGCCCATCAAAATTACCATTCGGCATAATTATCTTGCCTTTATTTTATTACTTATTTCACTTATTCATTTTAATAACTGCAAATGTAACTAGCAGTTTTATTATTTTACCATTGGGTTTACCATATTCCATTTTTTTCCTTATTCCTTTATTTACCTACCATTTTTTGGGGGAGCTAGGGGACATGGGATGTAACACAGGGGCTAATCACCCCCATACTCCATCCACATATCCCCCTTTATGGGCATTCAAATTATTATTATTTTTTAAAACATTCGGCATTTTTACCCTCCCCCCGTCCGCTAAATATCAACTACGCTGGACGCAGACATAAAACCCCAAATTTAAAAAAAAAGTGTATGGCAAAACCCATAGCAGACAAGAACCTCTTGGGTATAACCCACTTAGACAATAGTACCTATACCTCAGGACATAACCCCCATGGGACAAAACCCACAAAGGACAAAAAAAGCCATAGGACAAAATGCTCATAAGACAAACTATTGGGGTTGTTTTTGGTTCTGATTCCATCTTCTTCATATTTATGATCCAGATACATTATGTTTATTCAAATGTATACACAGTGCCATAAGGTTTGGGCTGTTTATTGAAGAACAATTATTATGGAAGTGATGTTTTGTTTATTTAAGTTTATACACAAAGCCATAAGGCTTTACTTATATTGTGCAGAACAATTACTTTCGAAGAGGTATCATATGTTATATCAAAGACTATGTTTCAGACCAGCATTTTGTAAAGGGAAATAAACGTCTTCAGAGCAAATATGAATTTGGACACAGCTAGGTAGCTTCTAATAGGAAACTATTCCTGCTGTATTGGGCTTCTCTGGTGGCCCTTTGAGTACAATTTTATACTCAAGCGTATATTTTATATGAGGATTTATGAACAAGACTTTAAATTGTACTCAAAAATATTTCATAATATCAGGTCTGTATTCTAGCCACAAACATCAGACATGGAGCTATGTATCATCCACACACAAGTGTATCATTTTCCTTTAACATGTTGTGAAGTGTGGCGATAATTCAATGAAACAGTTACCTTTCGATCTGTAGCAGAACTTGAGACATGTCATGGGTCTATGCTATACAACTGCAAGGCTTATGTTTATTGGTGTCTATTAGTCCAGCTCAGAGAAGACTTGAACAAAGGGATGGTGCAATTTGATACATTTTATGTAGCCCTTTCAGATGATAGTTCTGTAGTGATTGATTTCATTGGTGAGCAGATATTTGAAAGAAATCTTTATGACGTCTATGATTTTGGAAGGTTTTATGATGGTATGGTCCTACTGACTGCTGCTGCTGCTAATTATTGAATGCTGTGCTTGAAATGAGAGGAGAAAGAGAATGAGAGAAAATTATAGAGATATTGAGAATGATAAAGATAGATAAAGAGAAATGAGAGTAGAGATAGATAGATAAATAGATACATTATATATCTGCTAGTATCAATTAGAGATGCCCTACATACTATTTGTTAATTCAGGAGGGAGATGGTTAATATTAACACTTTTAGAATAAATAAAAATCAGAATTAATCAAATTTTCCAAAAATTACTACAAGAAATTGTCTAGGTCTGTTGGCATACTTGTTCCTGCATACATACACATGGCAGTATTTCTCCGTCGTTATGCGTTCTGTCCACTTAGCGTGGAACAGAACTTGCCACTCATCCATTATAGATCCACTAGGCGTGGTTCTGTGTCAGGAATATATCCACATTTCATGCACGGTCTTACCTCGATACCTGTATTATTTCTGCTATACAGCCACAGTTTCCATCTGTTAAGCCACTGATCAATAATCTATAACCATGGAACAAACCACAGAACTTTCTTCATTGAACTTACTAGGGTAGATCATTAACCGAATAAGCTTTTTATTTTTTTTAGTTTATCAAATCATTGTAGAATTGATTTACTTTATGTAGCGTCTGTTCTTCTGTTAGGAACAGTGGAATTGTCTCAGTTGAACTTACTAGGGTAGATCGTTAACCGATTACACTTTCTCTTACCCAGTATTTTATTTTTTATTTTTATAAAATCATTGTAAAATTGATTTGCATTCCATGGAGTCTTTTGTTCCTGTTAGGTAAAGCAGACAGTTCAATAAGTTGATGGATGAGTGATCTGAAAGTGGGTAGGTAAATGGGATGAAACATGTCAAGCTACGATTAGATTTGATTAGAGTTGATTAGAGTTGATGACAGATCGATGTGATGCAGGTTTTGATGACATGTCTCATTTCCAATCCCAGTAGGTGGGCAATCTTCTCTTTGGTTTATTTGTGTTTCACATGTGGAGAGGATTGGAATTCAACTTGTATACACAATGTGCAGACATCATTCGTGATATGGCTTTACTACAGTGCATAGTTGCTGTAGGTTTTCTTCCCACCATAAACAGTACAATTGTTATCCTTGATATGGCTTGTAGGTCTTACTACATAGTAGATCCTCTTTCTCACCATAAACAATACCTGTGGTCATCATCCATGATATGGCTTATAGGTCTTACTACAACACATAATTACTGCAGGTTATCATCCCTCCATAAACAAATCACTGAAAATGACATAATATTCAAATTCTCAATGACATTAGTTCACATATTGGTTTTGATCTAATCTATTTATGCATCAGTTCATGCTCGTAGTAGCTGTTGACTTTTGGCATTATGTCATACATTTAATAGGAATTGTACATACAAACTTGTTGAATCTTATAAATCTAATGAAGAAATGTTTACATTATTAATTACCACTTTAAATTATGTGAAACAAAACATCAGAGTAATTTGTTTCACTTTTAATTATAACTACCATTATCTTCAAGTAACCATTTAGTAATCCTTGCACATGCAGTCAAGCCATTGCAGTTAACAGTACAATACAAATTAAAACATTTATTTTACCTAATGACAATAAAATCCTATGACTTTGCAATGAAAGTAACTGCACCAGTTCAGCCTTTGTTTCTATGGCCAATTAGAAACAACTAACACAAAGGATTTGAGAACATTTAGCTTTCTAATAAACAAACACCTTCTGCTGAATTATTCATCAAATTTATTTTCTTCAGGCTTACACCTGTTACTGATCAGCATTAATAAGGTTGAGCAAGCATGAAAAGAATTGAGGAATATTCTGTAGGAAAATCAGTCATAATGTAAAAAGAGGTTGATGCTTTGAAGCTTGCACCATGAGCATATAGATGTAGCAATTTCAGTTGCAATGCTCTTTCTGGTCCAAAGACTGCTTTCAGTCAACATCGCTTCACTCCAGGACTCTACTGTACAACACTGAGTAATGCTAAGTTAACAGTAAGTCCAACTTTAACCATAAGAATACACCATTACTGCAAGGTAGGAGTTAAGGTTACCATCAAGTTATGATGGTTTTGTACAAGAGGTCCCAGGATAATTGCGAAAGGGGAGGTATTGGAAGGGGGGGGGGGGGGGGGTATTCAAGGGTATCATAGTGTTTCATATTGTTTGACCAACAAAGCTGAAACACGGGATGGTTATTATACCGTGACATAAATTGTTGTATTTCACAGCTAAAGTGGAATGCTGAATAATTTATTAAATGTATTACAGATACATTTTCTAAACACACAGTTCGGTGCAATTATCCTAATCATGCTGCGAAGAAGCTAATTTAATGTGACTTTGCAAAGGTCATTGAACAGATTTTGATGCACTTATTAAATTCTTTTTTTTTATTATCATTACAAATTGAATATGGTGTTAGTATTCATAAGAAGGTTGTGATACTCTATCTAACATCAGCTGGAGTCAAAACAAGAAATGGGAAAGCAAATGGAATCCATTTTCAACTGTGATACTAACTTTTGAAATCTCTGTTTTGTAACAATATAATTATGGTAAATAATATAGAACAGCATTATTTATGTACACTATTGAATATTGATCTATGAACTGTCAATATGGTTTAACAAGTATTTAAATGCAGGTGACAAAAAGTCAAACTTGGTTTTAAAAAAAAAATTCTGACTAAAAAGAAAAGTGCAACCCAACATGAGTTGTTTGATTGACTTTAACAACACATGTTGTTAATAACTGAGAGTAGAGTGCATAGGCTTGAACAAGAACCTTTCTAAAAATATATTGATCAATTCATCTATGTCTACTCTCAGAGTCTCTTCACAATGACTTAATTTAGTAGTTACTCAGTCAGTTATAATTGTATAACCATCGACAACAATAGAATGGACGAGGATTTTTTTTTTTAAAGCGTGAACCATTATTCAGAACTGAACTCGAGCAAGAACATTGAACGTTGCCATTTTGGCTTTCAATTGTCACATTACACAGAGAATCTACACAATTTACGTTATTGTCCCAGAGAGGCAGAGAATCTACACAATTTACATCATTGACACGGAGCCAGGACATGTTGTGTATACGACAAAGGGTCAATCTATTGAGAGGGGAAGAGTAATCATGACTTGGTCTGCTTGAGCGACTTCCATCCAGCTTCACCACCCCGAGTACAAGGCAATGGATGATGGCCCAATGAGGTGGGCAACTGGACGTTACCGCAACAATAGGACAATTGGCTCAGGGGATTATGTACGTAAGGACGGTGTTGCTGTGATGTCAGCGCACGTGTCACTTTCCCACTGGAATAAAGAATGTCAGTGGTGGGACAACTGTTGCTTTTAGTGTCACAAGTCTATAGAGAAAGTGGCTTTGATTGAGGTTTTTGATTTATCTATTAAATATATTTCTAAAGGGCATGTTTTTGTCGTTGTCAGGGCTCTAGACTAACATATGTGCCCGATGTACATGGGCAAGTTAAATAGTGCTGCGGAAACCTACTTTTTAACATATAGCCCCTTTGGTGCCTTTGCAACTTGCCCTGACTAGCCCTGCGGACAAGTAACTTAAAATGTTAGTGTCTGGAGCCCTGGGCCCATATTCTCGAAACTTTGTAAGTCCTAAGAAGTTTGTAAGTATTAAGAATTTGCCTAACTGGGTTTCTGCTTATGTTACTTTTTGAAGAGATCTGTTCTCACTAAGAAGTTCTTAGCTAAGAAGTTTTAAGAATATAGCCCCTGTTTTTTTGTTGTTTTTTTTCCTCCCTTTTTGTGGGGTCTCTTGTTTGGGTGTCCCCACAGCATTAATGTGAACATTCTGAATTATTTTTAATATTAACATACATCTTCTTACTCTTTCATTCATTTTGTTTCTAGGTGGGTGACATTAGCATAGAATATTACAATCCTGTTTGCCAATCCCCTCTCATGATGTATATTTGCGTCTTGTGAAATGTCTTATGTGTATGTTTAATTCTTTCCATGCTGTAAGCAACGGGAGATGCCCTAAAGAGCAGTGTCTGCCTAATCCAGCATGGACAGGGTTAAAGATGTTTACATCTATAAGATTGACAAACAATCAGCTGTTTGTACTCAAATAGTATCCAGTTATCTTTCATGGAATAATAGAGTTTGACTGGTAATTACCATATCAAAATATTTCAGATTTCAGCCACATGTTGCAGTGATATAATCTGTCCCCCACCCACACTTTCCATCTGCCCCACCCCACCCTTGTACTCACCCCCATTTTTTCACCCCCCTCCCGCCATCCCCACCTTAGTTTAATTGCGACAATATGCAGGTGTTTAACAGTAGTGATAAGAAGGCAGTAACGCTTCCCTATCTCCATGGAAGACACTGGCAATACAGAGAGATGGTTTGTGGAGGTGTTATCTTGGTATTCCCTGCCGTACTCACTTGTCTGTCATCAATCATTAACAGTCAGTCAGTGGTCACTTTTGTACCAGGTAGCAGAGGTCAATATGGAGAGATTTGAGCCAGCTTTGGTCGGTATTCTTGAAGCTGGACCATCTTGATGAAGACTTCATGATCTTGGCCCTCATTACATGGACCTGTCGTAGAGTGTTGACCTTACAATCCAGCAACATGGGTTCAAATCCCAAAATCAGGGTATCGTTTCTCGAAGCTCTCATATCTACTATGAGACCATAATTAGGACTCTTGTAGCAATCTTGAATACATGCAGATCTTGCACTTACGAGAGCGCTATGGTCTCATGGTGGATATGAGAGCTTTGAGAAATGATACCCAGCAAGGTCCTCATTGAACACCATGGCAATGCAGATATAATCCTTGGTTTGTCAGTACTCACAGTTTTACTGCAATATTCAGTGCTACAGGTGTTGCAGTACTGTAAACTGACAAGCCATGATATGAGAGAAATAGTCTTCATCATGATCCTCATGGCTACAAAGCCGCAATCGAGTGAAAACCAAAAAAGCTATAGCTAATCATTCAGCACAGCTCATTATTATTTCAGGTTCTTATCCCACCTTAAAACAAACCAACTTGATATCAGTGAAATACTGTTGGAAGAAATGGTGTGAAAGTAAAGCCACCCCCAGCATTCAATCACTCAAATATACTTATTATTTTATTACTTTCCCCAAAATCATGAAGCGATGATGCATGTTCTTGTTCAACCACTATGGCCATGAAGCTCCAGCAACATGTA
>JAUTBV010116144.1:0-13631 GCA_032361325.1 Lepetodrilus fucensis
CATCATCCAATAGTGCCACCAACTCTTGTTTTGTTATGCCAACTTTAGGTTTCAGTATATTGATAATGGTTAAAAGTTCTCCTTTTCTATCTATAAATATTTTTCCCTCAGTCTTTTTGTATTGACCTACAAGTTTAACGGGATGATAGTCAGCACTTCCTTTTGTAAAGGCTTCAACCATTTTAGGTGTTCCTCCACTAGATACTAAATCAGCTGCTACAGCTAGGTTATCCATACTTTTCCACTGAGAATAGTTAATCACATAGTTGTTATCCAAACTACTATGAACACTTGATAAGATATATCCGTCTAGTGCAGTCATTGTACTATTTATGCCTTCTTTTAAAAGAGCTAAGACTTTGTCCTTATCTGCTTTTTTGGGTTTCATAATATTGATGACTGTTAATATTTCTGCTTTGGTATCTAGCTGTACAGTTTGCTCTTTAATACTGTTACTTGAACATGCACCTAATAAACCAAGAGAAAGTAGTGTGAGTAAAGTGTTTCGTATGTGTGTCATTTTAAATCCTTTTTTGTTAATGTATTGTCAAGAGAGTATTTCCCTCCACCTAGAACTACTAAAGCTAACATCATGCCTATAGCTAAGATGTGAAATTCGAAACCTTCGCCTGCTTTTTGTCCAAACCAGTTCATATAAAATCCATTTTTGAAGTGAAAGGTACTTGCAACAAACATTATAATGCCTAATAAAAAAGCATTGATACGTGTTTGATAACCTATGACAAGTAGTAATGAGGAAACAAATTCAACCACTATAGCAATAAGTGCAAATATGTAGGGAATATGTATATTCTCGGTCATGTGATGCATAGTTTTTTCAAAACCCAACCCTCCGAAAATACCTAGTACTTTTCCTGCTCCATGAGCAAATATCATAATAAAAAAGCTAATACGCAAAATTATTGAGGCTTTGTTATCGTCTGTTTGTCTAAGTTTTTGTAATATATTCAAAATCTATCCTTTTTATGTTTGATATCTAGAGTATATACTCTATCTAAAAGGATGTGAAGAGATTAAGTGAACAATATATAACACTATTTGAACATATATTGTATAAACTGCGTAGGAGAAATGCCTTCATGATTTTTAAAGAATCGAGCAAAATAAGAAGCATTTTCAAAGCCTAAATTATCTGAAATCATTTGTATGGTCATATCTTGTGTAATCATTTCTCGTTTTGCTTCTAAGAGTAAACGTTTATGTATCATTTGTGTTACTGTCAGTCCAGCAGTCTCTCGTGTTATTTCATTGAGACGTTTAGCAGATAGTTCCAGTTTTCGAGCATAAAATTCAACATGTCGTTCTTTTTTATAGTAGTCTTCTATGATACCTATAAGAACTATGAAACGTTGAGAGTTTACGTCTCCATGTGTGAGAGAAACTGACTTTAACTCTGCCATGTAGTGAATCAATGTTTCTAAAAGTGAACGCAGTATAAAATAATTTGAGTCCTTTTTTCTATACTCTGCTTCTAGTAAATACATGGTAGGGAAAGTCTCTATAAACTTTGAGGGATTAAACTCTATGAATGGTTCAGTATTAAGTGGGTTAAAAAGTTTTTTTAGTTGTAGTTCTAGATGGATATTACCTGTGAGTAAAAATTCTTCATTAAACGTGAGTATGTATCCTTTGTACTCTTTGTTATAGACTTTTGTATTCCAACCATGTGCCTGGTTAGGTGCTATAAAGTATATAAAGCCTGAATCAAGTGGATAGGAGGTAAAATCAATATTATGAGAAAACAACCCCTCGCATGATATGATGATAACCATTTCATAATATTTATGACGATGCGTAGGGAAATATTTAGCCGTATGTCGTTCTTCTAGTCTTGATACTCTAATATGGTCATTATCTAGGAGACTATACTGCGGTATCTTTGGATTCATTGTTTTTCCATATAAACCCAAAAAGGTTCACCTACTATATCTTGTTTTATGTCAGATACTAGTTTTGTTTCAAAATTGTAAAAGTAAGTATCATAGATAGTTTCTCTTTCATGCTTAAGTGGAGTGTCACAGAGACAGTTTTCATACCACTCTACGGTTTTATTATTTGTTTTAATGGCTCTTTGCATGGAAGCTATTATCTCTAGACCATCAGGCTTTTGATTTTCTATAGTACTATCTGTGAGTTTAGCAAATAAATCAGAGATAAGTTCAGGATGGAAGTTTACTTTGACTTTATATAACATGCTGTATCCTTTATAAAATAGTATAGCAAAAGAGTGATAGTTATGCTAACACTATTTGCTGATAAGGTAGTATTATTTATACTTTACAATCCATGGTTAGTGTTACATACTTCTCTATTATTGGTCAAATAAGAATAAAACTTAAATTCTAACTATATTTTACGCTTGCGACCAAGATACCTATATTACGTGAGGCTATGTTTTTCATGTTATGACCTTTACAAAATCTTCTATCTCTTTGTTTATGTTCTCATACTCTGCTAAACCTGTTTTTAGCTCACTTGGTATGTCATCACTCGCAGCTCCAGCAAGCAACCCAAGTATGATGCCTCTATGTACACAGTCGCCTCCTGCATTGGCATTGGCTAAGATGGAGGACTTGAAATCAAACTTGTTTTTATGTAACAAGTACATGAGTACTGGTAGTGACTGCTCAGGGTAACATCCAGTGGTAAACACTGAACCCAATATGTCATCTTCTTTATAATTGTTCATCAAGTCATCTAAGTCTAAACTCTTGTCTGAAAACTCTGTGTGAATTTTCCACATCTCATCTTTAGGTATGTTGCCTGGTCCATTATGTTCTGCGTAAGTACGAGATAGTTCCGCACCGCTTATCTTCGTTGTTTTTACTTTAGAGGCAAACTCTTTTAATGTTGCAGTAGGTTCTTGCTTTTCTAAGAGTTGGCGTAACAGAGGCACTAACACAGATAGAGCTGAACTGACATTATCAGAACGGTGGGTAATCTGTTGATGTTGTAAGGCGACACCAAGGGCTTGAAAAGTAGACTTAGAAGTAAGAGCTAAGACAAGAGGACGGATGATGCCTCCATTTGAGCCTATAGACCAAACATTTCTTTGCTCTTGCGCACAGGCATGAGGAGGTACACCATTAGAAAAGTTTTCAAACCATGCACGAATGTAGACTTCTGTGTATGGGTCTTTGTTCATGCCTGGTGTAGTGAGGTAGCTTATGAAGTCTTCTATGAACACTTCTTGTTTGTAGCCACCTTCTTTGATGATGGAACGCATAAGTACACGTATGAGGTTCGCACCCAAAGTGTTCTCACCAGCTTTTAAGTCATGATGGTAATGGTACCGTTCATCTTTGTCTGGCATGGCATTTTTATGTTCTCCATCATGGACTGAGAGCTTGATAGTTAGGTCATTATAGTTGGTGTCATAAAAACGAATGTGCTTATGTACGATATCAAAAGGACGACCTAACTCTTTGGCTTTAGCAATGTTGGGATGGTAATTCATACCTACCATAAAAGATTCAGGGTGAGGGTGTGGGGCATCTTCGTACTTTGTAATGCCTTTCATGTTCCCTTCTTGAAATCCTTCTCTTATGTACTTTCTTTGGTAATACCAATGCACAGGCATCGCCATAGCATCTGCTATGAAGACTCCCCATAAGGCATTTTTTATTCGTGTTGCATCCATAACTTGCTCCTTGTTATACATTACTTTATATCTGTGTAAACCCTGAGTACTTCACACCTGAGAGTTCTGCCATTTCTTTTTGCCATGAGGCAAGGTCATTTTTGTTGAACTTACTTAGGTCGTCATGTCCACACGCTCGTGCCATGACTTGCATGAGTTCGGTAGACGCTTCAAAGAAGTTATGTAATTGCTTAGACGACTTTTCTATGTTAAAGTTTTTACGTAAAGACTCTTTTTGTGTAGCGATACCTGCTGGGCAGTTGTTTGTGTTACACATACGAGCCCCGACACAACCGATGGCTTGCATCGCAGAGTTAGAAAGTGCTACACCATCAGCTCCTAGAGCCATGGCTTTCACAAAGTCTATAGGCACACGTAAACCACCAGTGATGATGAGTGTCACACGTCCAGATGCACCTTGCTTATCTAAGTACGCTCTTGCACGTGCAAGTGCAGGGATGGTAGGCACAGAGATGTGGTCTCTAAATATCTCAGGTGCTGCACCAGTACCACCACCTCTTCCATCTAGTATGATGTAGTCTGCACTAGCATCTAGTGCAAACTGTATGTCTTCTTCTATGTGGTTGGCTGAGAGTTTAAACCCTATAGGTATGCCACCTGTTATTTCTCGTACTCTGTTGGCAAAGGCTTTAAAGTCTTCTACACTTTCTATGTCAGTAAACGTAGGAGGAGATACAGCAGGTTCACCTGCTTTTATGCCTCTTACTTGGGCTATCTTACCTATATTTTTACTTCCTGGGAGGTGACCGCCTGTACCAGTCTTAGCTCCTTGTCCACCTTTAAAGTGAAAGGCTTGTACATTTTTGAGCTTCTCTTCATCGTAACCAAACTTTGCAGAGGCTAGTTCATAAAAGTAGCGTGAGTTTGCTTCTTGTTCTTCGGGTAACATACCACCTTCACCAGAACAGATGCCAGTACCAGCTAGCTCTGCTCCTGTTGCCAAGGCAATTTTGGCTTCTTCAGACAAAGCACCAAAACTCATGTCTGAGACAAAAAGAGGGATGTCTAGTACCAGAGGTTTTTTAGCTTGTGGGCCTATGATGAGTTGTGTACTCACAGTTCTGTCTTCTAGTAAAGGCTTAGTTGCCATTTGAGCGACCATAAGTTGTAAGTCATCCCAGTGAGGCAAGGCATAACGAGGTACACCCATAGAAGTCATAGCCCCATGATGACCTAGTTTAGATAGTCCGTCACGTGCTAGTTCATGGATGTAGCTTAGTGTGGGTTCTTCTTTGGTAGAAGTAGCTTCTTTTGTAGTACTTTTTTCTGAAGTGCTAGGTGCTTCTTTGCCTACTTGTTCTTGTGTAAACTTTTTATGTGTACCATCACAAAAAGGTAAGTTAGCACTTTGTTTACACACACAAAGGTAAGCATCACTATCTTCGTCAGCCTTAAAAGCTTTGGGCGTAAAAGGTGTACCTGCGTGTGAGCCATCACAAAATGGCTGTCCTGCAGATTTGCCACAGGCACAAAAGTAGTACTCTTCACCTTTGTTTAGTGTTACTTTACTTGGTTTGTTGTCTGCTATGACGGGGTTGTTCATTTACTGTCCTTTAGGTTTTGGGTTATGATGATAAGTTGTGCATTATCACTTGTGGCTTTGAAGTCTAAGTCTGTGCCTCGTATGAGGTCTCCATCTTTCACTTTTGTATCATTTACCATAGCTTCTCCTTCTGTGATGTAGGCTAAAAAGTCACCACTTTTAGTGATGCTTTTTTCTTTACTAAATCTTCCAACTTCAAGTACAGTATGGCTATCAAAGGTAGTACTTTGCTCTTTTGTACCACCATAGATTTTAGTGAGCTTGTCTTGTGCTACATCGTAGAGTTTATAGCCAGCTTTTTCTCCTTTGTTTTAAGGAAGTACCCAGAGTTGAATCATACGGTTCTTTGTAGAATGAGGGTTCATCTCATTATGTTTAAAGCCCTCTGCTCCTGCACGTTGAACCTGTACTTGTCCAGTAGATATGGATGAGCCATGTTCTAGTGAGCCTTCATGGTTGATGGTTCCTTCAAGCATGACAGAAATGACATCTAGTTCACGATGAGAGTGCATCTTTGTTTCGCCATAAGGGTCAAAGTATGCATCTGCAAGGTAGACAAAGTTACCTAGTCCATCCCAAGTGTCATCTCTGCCACCAACAAGTCTGTCTACAACCAAGCGGTGTTCTTTTAGTCCTGCAAACCCACCAAGAGGTAGGCTTTCTTTGTGAAGTACTTGCATTTTGTCTCCTTTAAAATAGTAAAGAGTGATAGTTATACTAACACTATTTACTGATAGGGTAGGATTATTTATCCTACCTGCCATGACCGCATAGAAAATGCAGCATTTTGGAAACCTTCATGTATGAAAGTATGTTTCTCCCTATTTTTTACCATCCCAGCAATGTAAAGAAGCGGGATATAATGTTCTAGGCTAGGATGCACATCTCTTAAAGGAACACCTGCCTTATCTGGTGAGAGTAGGGATGCAAAATCATTTGATACTATGGATTCTTTGACATAAGTATCAAATATTTTGGCAGACTTTATAACATCAGCTTCTCTATTATCAAAGTCATAATAACGTAGGTTATGGGTAATACCACCACTTCCTATGATGAGTACATCATGCTCTCTCAATTTGGCAAGCTGTTTTCCCAATGCATAATGTTCTGATAGTGATAACATCTTGTTAATACTAAGTTGCATGGTAGGAATGTCAGCATTTGGGTACATATGTGTGAGTATACTCCATGCACCATGGTCTAATCCTCTGCTGGTTACGACAATGTCATCGAGTAAATGAGCAAGTAATTTACTTCCATGTGAAGGATACTTTATAGTATAAAGCTCATCAGGAAATCCACCAAAATCATAGATAGTCTCTGCTTTATCATTGGTAGATAGCTTAGTATCTGTATCGACCCAATGTGCAGAGATAATAAGTATGGCTTTTGGTATGGGGATAGTGCTAGCTGTTTGTTTTAGCATTCTTGTAAAGTTATTGTCTTCTACTATATTCATAGGAGACCCATGCCCAAAAAAGAGTGCAGGCATGGGCTTACCCTTTGGTGTTTTGGCATTTAAGGGTAGTAGAGAACTGGCTAATAGTAATGAACATAGCTTTATAAATGTTTGTCGTGACATGGCTGCTCCTTTGCTTATTTACTATGTGTCCCATCGCAAAATGGAAGATTTTCACTTTTTTTACAAGCACATAGATAGTATTCATCTGTTTTTTCTACTGTAAAAGCAGTAGGTATTTTATCTGTACCTTTGTGACTTCCATCACAAAGTACGCCATCTGTACTTTTCCCACAGTTACAGAAGTGGTATGTTTTGTTTGCTTTTAGTCTTACCTTTACTGGTGATACCATCATAAATCCTTTTTATTTTGTTTTAGTAGCTACTTTAATACCCTCTAATTCAAGATTGATTTTTACTTCATCTCCTACTGCAACGCCACCAGTTTCCAGTATCTTGTTAAATAGTATATTATAGGCTTTACGGCTAATTTTCCCGTGTAGTTCAAATCCTGTCTTTACTGATCCCCATGGGTCTTTGCTTTCACCACTAAGGTAATCTACATCAAATTCTATTTGCTTAGTGATGCCTTTTATGGTTAGTTCAATTAGTACTTTGTCCCCTGTGTGCTTGATGAGTTTTAGTTTCATATCGGGGTATTTTACGGCATCAAAAAACTCTGCAGAACGTAAATGGTCGTCTCTTTTGTTATCATCTGTATTTATAGAAGCAATTTTTACTGTACCTTCTAAACTCTTAATTTGTTTAGTTTTTGGGTTGTAGTCGTAGTGACCTTTATAGTCCTTAAACGTTCCACGTACAGATGCTACCATCATATGGCGTACTTTAAAACCTATAGTTGAATGCGTATTATCTACTGTATATTCTGTTGCTATAAGAGAGCTAAATCCTAGTAGGGCTGTAAGAGCTAAAGTGTTAATTGTTTTCATGTTAAATCCTTTGTAAGTTAAGTTTACACTTTTTAGTGTAATTACTCTAAAAGTATATCTAAAATATTTAGGATTTGTCAAGAGCAATTGCACTAAAAGTTAAAAATATTACATATACAGCTCAAGTACTTACATATTGATATGTATATTTATATATTATTTTCTTCAGCCAAAAGTATTAATTTGTCTATAAAAAATATTGACATATTAGAGTAAATACACTATAATTTCTTATCTTGCGCAACATTAAGGATATATTATGCATCATGATGAGATAAAAGATAGAGCTATTGGCGCTATATTGGGAGCATTTATAGGTGATGCTATGGGGCTTGGTGTACATTGGTATTATGACTTAGCAGAATTGCATAGAGACCATGGTGATTGGATAAAGACATATACTACACCAAAAAAGGGAAGATACCATGAGGGGATGAAAGCGGGTGAACTTTCACAATCAGGCTATATTTTGAAATTAACAATAGAATCATTGCTTAGATGTGACGGTTATAACCATGAAGATTTTTGTGCTACACTTGATAAAGACTTATTACCTTACTTAGATGCTAAACCTATGAGTGGACCAGGTGGCTACAGCAATCAATCAATAAGAGAGATATATAGACAAAGAGTTGAACAGAATAAAGCATGGGATGAAGTGGGTAGCCGTGCAGATACTACAGAATCTATAGAACGTACTTTGGCATTGGCTGTGCGCTATGCATTTGAACCAAGTAAACTGGCTCGGAATATAGTACAAAATACACGCCTCACACAAGTAGATGACTTGGTAGGTGCAATGTCTGTGGCGTATGGTGCTGTCTTGGGACAAATGGTACAAGGTAAAAAGTTTGACACGAAAATATCTGAACGTTTGATGCTTCTTGCTAAACGAGGAAAACTTCCTTTCCATGTGGTCACCAGCGATGACTTAAAGCCACCATCTAAACAGAGTGATGACCCTTCAAATGTTGGTTTGTTTGCTTCTCCAGATGCCTTGCTTACCCCCTCACATATGGCAAAATCAGTAAAAGATGAGACAATAGTTATAGAACCTGCATGGAAAGTTTCCTTGGTTTATGGGATGCCTTGTGCTATTTTTCATATTTTACCCGCATCTTACTATTTGGCTGCACGGTATACCGATGATTTTGAAAGTGCCATTTTACACGCCATTAATGGTGGAGGACAAAATATGGCACGAGCTATGCTTTCTGGAGCCTTAGTTGGTGCACAAGTAGGTTTTTCAAATATTCCTAAACATTTTATAGATGGACTTGTTGAAAAAGAGACATTACTTGCGTTAGCTGAAAAGTTAGCACAAAGTATAGAGATGTAAAAAATGGTAAAATGCACTATGAAAAGAAAAGATATCATACTACAAATAGCATTGACAATGTTTAATAAAACCAATACACAAGCAGTGACCACAAACCACATAGCCAAAGAGATGGGAATAAGTCCGGGTAATTTACATTATCACTATAAAAACCGTGAAGAAATTATACGGATATTATACAAACAAATGAGAGAGAAAATGACCCTTTCTATCGATAAACTACCTAAAAACATTAAAGCTTTAAATGAACATCAAAAAATTCTTATAAAGGTACAATGGGAGTATAGGTTCTTTTTTAGAGAGATACTCTTTTTGCTCTCTCGAGATAAAGAGCTTAAACAACAATATGTAGATGACAATCTTGCACATCGTTCACGTATAAAGATAGTTATGCAACATTTTATTGCTAATGGTGAGATTGAAATCATGTATGACCATACCTTAGAATATTTAGTTGATTCCATCTTAATATCTTGGCAATTTTATACTTCTTATTTACAGACTTTAGGAAAAGAAGTTGACTTAAAAGCGGCACAAGAAGCGGTAGAGTTTACCAATAATGGTATGCGTCCTTTCTTAACTAAAAAGGCCTTTTCATGAGTAATCAAGCATATAACAAAGCCTCAGAATGGTTTGATGGGTTATACCAAGAGAACAAAGAGAGTCAAGAGAACATCCCTTGGGCGAAGCAAAAAGTAAATCCTTTACTCCAAACATATTTAGATGAAAGCATAGAGCATAAAGGTAAAGCATTAGTCATAGGCTGTGGGCTTGGAGATGATGCAAGCGCACTTAAGGAAGCTGGGTATGATGTGGTAGCTATAGATGTTTCGCAAACGGCTTTAGACTTAGCCAAAGAGCGATTTCCTGCCTCAACTATTGTCTTTGAGAAACAAGATATTTTTGATATGCCAACTAAGTACTATGCATACTTTGATTTTGTCTTTGAAGCCTTTACCATTCAGTCATTACCTGTAGAGTTTAGAGGGAAGATGATATCTGCTATATCTGAGACTGTAGCAAATCATGGTAAACTACTACTAGTTGCACATAAAAGAGAAGAAGATTTTGATGGTCCTCCATGGCCACTTGAAGTCTATGAAGTAGATTTGTTTAAATGTGAAGGATTAACCGAACTTTCACGTGAAATACATACAGAAGAATCTAAGATATCTAACACTCGATTTAGAGTGCTTTATCGTAAATAAGGAAGAGAATGAGACTATTATTACTAAGCCTTTTGGCTACTATGACACTTATGTCACAAAGTTTTTATGTACTTACTGGAGTAGAGCAGTATGACCCCTTGGTTTCCTCTCCCCCTGAATTAGAGATATATAATGAAGAAATCATGGAACTAATGCGAGAAATGTCTAAGGAGCTGAAGGTTGATACTGCAAATCATCCTTCTCGTGTGTTGGCATTTATTATTACTAAATTTTCTTTGGGTGAGACAATAGGGTTTAAAGTAGAGTTAGAACTTGGAGAGTACATGAAACGTGAGGGTGCAAAAGAGTCTGTATTTGCTCTGTCATATATGGACTTACGTACCGTAGTAGACAGTGATGACATAGAAGATAGTCTCATAGATACAGTAGAAGATATGCTTACAAAATTTGCTAATCAACATAAAGATGACAATAGAAATCTTTCAGGTACCAAAGCAGGGATAACACATGAAAACTTTGCGCTACAGATGGAGTATGAAACAGACTATAAGACAGCACTGGCTAGAGCGAAAAAAGAAGGTAAAGAACTGTTTATTTTTATGTCAACGTCATACTGCCCTTGGTGTAGAAAACTAGAAAATCGTATACTTTCTAAAGTGGACATAAATAGAAAGATAAAAGCCAAATATGTCCCTGCCATGCTAAATTTCTCCCGAAAAAACTTTCCCAAACAGTTTAGAGAAGTAGCTATGACTCCTACACTTTACATCGTAGACCCTAAAACGGAGAAAATACTCCATCAGTTTGTAGGTTACTCTTCTAGAGATGAATTTTTGCATCTCTTAAAAAAATAGGAAAATAAGATAAATGAAGTATAAAAATAGAAAAGAACTATTGGGTCTATTGGCTCAACATAGGGTGAAGGAAGAAAACATAGCTGAAGCAGTCCATGTAAGTGGTATAGCTCCAACGAAGTATGATTTTTTGGTTTTTACTCGCATGGTATTGCTTTGGGTGGGGGCTATAGCTTTGGTGATGGCACTGCTAATGTTTATGGCGTACAACTGGGATGATTTGGGACGTTTTGCTAAGTTCATCATAGTAGAAGTAAGTTTGGTGGCTACAGCAGTCATATACTTTTTTACAGGAAAGTATAAACTTTTACAACAAATCTCACTCATGTTGGCAAGTATCACTTTGGGCATATTACTTGCACTTATAGGACAAACCTACCAAACTGGAGCTGATCCTTGGCAACTTTTTGCTGCATGGGCTTTACTAATGACACCATGGGCAGTGGTAGCTGGGTATGCAGGTCTATGGATACTATGGATACTACTATTAAATCTTGCTATGATTTTGTACCATCAAAAGTTTGATTTGTCTCTTTTTCTTTTTCTGGAAATGTCAGACAAACTGTTAGAACTCATGTTTGCGTTAAACACGATGTTATGGTTGGCATGGGCATACTTGAGTACTAAGTATGAGACCTTTCAGGACACGTTATCTATGCGATTTCTAGCATTTATAAGCATGGCATCTATCACGTCATTGAGCATCTTCTCTTTTTACTGTGAGTTTGTGGCACTTTGCCTTGTATGCTTTGACCTTAGGGTTTGTATATATTATGTACCGTGTAAGAAGCATCGACATGTATATGATGTCTCTTTTTACTTTGTCTCTGTTTTTCTTCGCTTTAGGCATAGTTTTTCGCTTTGTTTCTTTCGATATATTTAATGACATCACATCTTTTGTGCTTGTGATGCTTGTGGTCATTGGAGGACTTACCTCTCTTATCGTCTCATGGATGAAAAGACTTAAAAAGGAGCAACATGCAAATGATTGAACAAAAACTAAATGATGCAAATATTTTAGAAGATGTCTCTTCTGATACCCCAGAGTTACGTGATACATCACTGTTTATCTTGGTGTTTCATGCCATAGGTGGGGTATTGTCTTCCATACTCATTTTAGTCTTGCTGTTGTTTACGTTGAGTAATATGTTTGGTGAACCTGTAGCAATAGTTGTTATTGGGATGCTTTTTATAACCCTCTCTTTTTTGGTATTACGTAATAATAGCAATGATTTTTTAGAGTACTTTGCTTTGGTATTTGTCATAACAGGGGAGTATTTATTTCTCATGGGGCTAGGAGAGATTTTTGGACTTAGTCCAAATATTATGGTATTGCTTGTATTGATTGTTTCTGTCATATTGTTTTTTCTTATAGACATCACATTGCACCGTTTTTTTGCTTCATTGATGATATTGGGAACCTCTTTTTACTTTGCAGGAAAAGCTAACCTCATGTTTGTTTATGCAGACCTTCTTTCCATACTGATGGTATGGATATGGGTAAACGAATACAAAAACTTTAAGTACCTACGACACATACAAGTCTTCGGTTACGCTTTGGTGGTTTTTTTACTTTTAGCTTTTTCTGACATGACTATGATGCGTATGTCAGATATGGGTATCAATATATATCCTGATGCTGAAGCTAGCATGATAGAGTTGCCAAACTATGTAAGTATGATCTTATATTATGTTGTTGGCGTTATTATGATGGCTATGATACTTTTTAGATTTGGGTTAGAAATAAAAGATAAACTTTTTTTAGTTCTGATATTTGCTGCTGTTGTATTTTATGCTGTAGAACCAGTAGGCTTACACTTGTCTTTGTCATTTTTCATTTTATTGTTGGCATTTTATGGGCAAAATCTTACACTTATGGTCTTGGGTATTTTTGGGATGATACAGAGTATTTTTTCTTTTTATGCTTTAACGTACATGGACTTTGTAACGAAGTCACAAATGCTACTTATGTTTGGTATCGTAGTATTGTCTTTGGCTTTTGTTTTGCATTTGTACCTTAAAAAAGAAGAAGGAGTTAAACATGCGTAAATTAGTAGTGGGAACTACTTTGTTTCTTGTTTTACTTTTGTTAAATTTTGTTATCTACCAAAAAGAAACACACTTAAGTTCTGGAAAATCAGTTTTCTTAAAACTAGCACCTGTTGATCCACGTTCCTTGATGCAAGGTGACTATATGGCGTTGAGGTTTGAGATAGCACAAAAGATATATGCCACACTCCCTAAGATAGAATATGGAAGGTTTTGGAGAAGAGGTGTTGAGGGGAGTGATGGTTTTGTAGTTGTAAACCTAGATGACAACAATGTAGCTAGCTATGAAGCGATCTATACAAATCAAACACTTGAACCACAGCAAACTTTACTTCAGTACCGCATACGAGCAGACAAAGTTAAGTTCGCAAGCAATGCTTTCTTTTTCCAAGAAGGCACAGCACATGCATATGAGAAAGCCAAGTATGGAGAATTTAGGGTAAATGATGCATATGAACTACTCTTGGTAGCAATGTATGATGAAAATATAAGTAAAATAACACCTAAACCTATAAAAAGTACAGATTTTTGATATAGTAATACTAAGGTAACCATATAAATAAGGAGAAACTATGAAATTTCA
>JAUTBV010116155.1:0-13623 GCA_032361325.1 Lepetodrilus fucensis
ATCTCATTATCGTTAAACTCTGTAACCTCGCTAGAAATAGCCGATTCAAACTTCACATCTTTTAGGTTTGAAGTTTGCAAGTTCATGGTTTGTTCTTGTTTTGCCACAATGGTTATAGTGTTTTGTTCTGCTTTTAGTTTTTCATCTTTATAACCAAGTGCTATCTTTATTGGATTTTGAGCAACAAAATCTTTTGCTTCTAAACTTGCTAAATAATCTTCATTGGCAAATTCTGCACTCACGCCATCAATAGCAAATCTTTTGCCTTTAAACGATAGCTCCACATTGGGGTTTATCTCCCCTTGCTTTAAGTTATTATAAAATTTCTCTGCCTTACCACTCTCAGAATCAACCTTGAATAATACCTCTTTTTTATTTAGAGGGTCTTTTTTATCACCCCAATAGAGCATAGCATACATATCTTCTGTTTCTGGATTGTATTTTGGTTCTCCATTTTTATCGGTTAAGTGTTTTAGTTTTGCTTTACCAAATACAAAAGGATAATAAGCAGATAATAACTTTTGTTCTCTTTTAGCTTTGTTATGGGCTAATCTTCTGCTATTTAGTTTATTTTTATGATCTATCTGTTTTTGTTTCTCATTTGTCTCATACTCGCTAAAAGCCTGTTTATACGCTTCATACTCATCATTATATTTAGTTTGTAGTTCTTTTACTTTTTCATTTCTAAGGCGAACTCTCTCTTGATAAGTGCTTATAATCCCTTCTATCTGCTCTGCTCTTTGCTTTGTCATTTTAGCTAGTCTGTCATTAAACTTAGCTCTTTTTTCAAAAGGATTTTTTTTAAGTAGCTTGACTGGTGGTAGCTCTGGTTCGGGTATGGCTGAGACATGTTCAATTTCAGGAGGCAAAGGAGCTATGTCTCTAGGGGGATATGGCTCGTTTAGGTAGGTCTCCATATCTCTATTTACCAAAGCAAACACTCTAAACCAAGCTCTTTTAGTTGGTGATGCTTGTAAAAATTCTATTTGTTTTTTGCTGTCTAAACTATTAAATAGCTGTTTATCTTTATTATTAAGTTTTAAGTAATCTCTTTGTTGAGCTTTAGTTAAGTGTTGAAAATTAATAAATGTAGAAAGTTTCTTTAAATTATTTTTTATGTTTTTATTGTTTGGGTATTTTTTTGCAAGAGCATTTAAAGCTATTAAGTCATCATCGCTAGCAGTATAATCTTCTACAAAGCCATTCCAAGCCAATCTAGCTTTTTTCTTAGCCTTGCTCTCTAGTACATTCCATAGTTTTGTTGTTTTATCACGGCTCCCTGAAACAATATATTTCCCATTTGGGGTTACTGCTACTGAAATAACATCGTCTGTATGCCCCTCAAAACTCCTAATCAATCTTTCTGTATTTATATCCCATAGTTTTATTGTGTCATCATCGCTCCCTGAAACAATATATTTCCCATTTGGGCTTATTACTACTGACCAAACAGAGTTTGTATGCCCCTTAAAACTCCTAACCAATCTCCCTGTATTTATATCCCATAGTTTTATTGTTTTATCACCACTCCCTGAAACAATATATTTTCCATTTGGGGTTATTGCTACTGAACGAACATAGTCTGTATGCCCCTCAAAACTCCTAAGCAATTCCCCTGTATTTATATCCCATAGTTTTATTGTTTTATCTTGACTCCCTGAAACAATATATTTCCCATTTGGGGTTATTGCTACTGAATGAACATAGTCTGTATGCCCCTCAAAACTCCTAAGCAATCCCCCTGTATTTATATCCCATAGTTTTATTGTTTCATCAGCACTCCCTGAAACAACATATTTCCCATTTGGGCTTATTGTTACTGATGTAACCCCCTTTGTATGCCCCCTAAAAGTTCTAACCAAGCTCCCTGTATTTATATTCCATAATTTTATTGTTTTATCTTTACTTACTGAAACAGTATATTTCCCATTTGGAGTTATTGTTACTAACCAAACTTCGTCTGTATGCCCCTCAAAACTCCTAACTAATCCCCCTGTATTTATATTCCATAATTTTATTGTTTTATCATCACTCCCTGAAACAATATATTTCCCATTTGGGGTTATTACTACTGAGCTAACCAAATTTGTATGCCCCTTAAATATCCGAATCTCAATTGGAAAATTTCTCTTTTCAAACTCTGGTTTTTTTATATTTTGTATGAAGCTATCGGAAAATAGAGGTTTAATACTCACTTTAGGCTCTTTAACACTTTGCTTTTCTGTTGCTTGTGAGTTATTGCTAGAATAAGCACCTAAAAATAAAACTACCAGTAGTGGTAATAACTTAAATATTTGGATTTGTTTCATGTTATTTTCTTTTAAAATTATGTTTAGTATTAGCCAATTGCAATGCTTTTATTTTAGTAACATTTATAAACTGATAAAATACTATATCAAATTTATATTAAAGGTTTTAAACTTTTTCTATTTAGTTTTACCAATTGAATTTATTGCAACAAAATTTAGGTACAATATAAAAAATATAAAATTAAAGAGTAAATTATGATTACAAAAGAGGATTTAGCACAAGCAATATTGGAATTAAAAGAATCACAAGCGCAAACTGACAAGCAGATAAAAGAAACCAGTATGCAAATGAAAGAAACACAAAAAACCTTAAAAAAAGTTACAAAACTAGTCGGAAATATTTCAAATAATCAAGGCGACATAACAGAGGAGTTTTTTTATAACTCATTAGAAAATAACCCAACTCTAGCTGGAATAAATTATGATTTTATAGATAATAATATTCATAGAAGTAAAAATAAAATAGAAGATGAATACGATATACTTCTTGTGAATGGTAAAGATATAGCTATTATAGAGGTAAAATATAAAGCTCATGAAAACGATGTAGAAAAATTAATAAATAAAAAATATGAAAACTTTAAAATACTTTACCCTGAATATAAAAATTATAATCATCATTTAGGATTAGCAAGTTTTAATATAAATGAAAGTGTTAAAGATATAGCACTAAAAAATAATGTAATACTTTTACAAAGAAAAGGGGATATTATAGAAACTATTGTTGCACCATCTAAGTAGGTTTTGTAGCACAGCCACCTATAAAAAATACTAAAATCCAAAAAAATGAGTAATTTTTTTAGCTTGTTTAAAAGAGGGTGTTCATAAACCTGAAAAGCTATCTCTTTCGCCATAAATTAAGCGGTAATAGTTGCTATCAAAAACTTACTATAGATACATATTGCCCTGCTTCAAATATTTCAATCGTGTTACTTTAGTATCAATCTCGTTACTAACCCCCCACAAATGACCAGCTAAAATACGGCGTTCTTCATTTTTTTAATTTCATTTCTGCACGTTTTTCTGTCATGATGGGCTTACTTAATAATTCACTCTATTTTAGTCAATGACAAAACGTACTTTATATTATTTTTATGATCCTATGTGTTCATGGTGTTATGGCTTCAAAACAACACTGCAAAAGCTTAAAACAGCTTTACCTAAAGACATAAAATTTATACCAGTATTAGGTGGTTTGGCACCTGACAGCACCCAACCTATGAGTGAAGATACAAAAACAATGGTAAAAGGTGCTTGGCACAGTATTATGAAACACATCCCAGAGGCAGAATTTAATTTTGATTATTGGGAGCAATGCCAACCTTTAAGATCAACCTACCCTGCTTGCAGAGCGGTATTATGTGCAAAACAAGAATCTGATGCGTTAGGTTATAAAATGATTGAGCAAATCCAACTTGCTTATTATCAACAAGCTAAAAACCCATCTTTAGTAGATACGCTAGCTCAGTGCGCTAAAACTATTGGAATGGATGCGGCGCAATTTAAAATAGATATAGTTAGTGATGCAACTGAACAACTATTACAAAATGAGTTGGCGTTTTGCAAAACAATGAATGTTAGCTCTTACCCTACTTTAAAGCTTAGCTTAGATAATTCACATTGGGCTATTGCTATTGATTATAATAACTTCAAAATTATTCTTAAAGAAATTGAGATTGTTTCTAGGCTATAAAATGAAAACCAAACCTACATCTATCAATATTTTATTTAGTAAGCCATTAGCTGGTGTTGAAAAGCATTTTACAAAAGGTGATTTTTTATTTAGACAAAACGAAACCGTAAATACTTTTTATATTGTACTAAAAGGTCGCGTTAAATTAACACGTAATACCATTGATGGTAACCTAGTTGTATTAAATGTTGCCACTGCGAACGAAACCATTGCAGAGGCATCTCTTTTTTCTGATAACTACCATTGCAATGCCATTGTTGATTGCACCAGTACGCTATACGTTTTAAGTAAAAAACATCTAATGGAGTTTTTGACAAAAGATGCTTCGCTTACTTTGAAAATTATGGAGTTATTTTCACTCCAAATAAGAGCTTTACGCAAGTTACTAGAAATAAAGAACATCCGCTCTGCTAACGAACGTGTTTACCGTTATTTTGAATTTAATGCGACAAATAACCAAGTAATTTTAAATATTTCTTTAAAAGACATTGCTTATAAACTGGGCTTAGCCCACGAGACTTTTTATCGTTCAATTAAACATTTAGAAGAAACAGGGAAGATTACAAAAAGTAAAACGATTATTACATTGCTTTAAGGAAAAGTGAAAAACGAACGCTAGGTATTTTAAACTTTGCAAGTAGATTTCTCACATTCGTTCGAAATGACACGGGGAGGAGTTAGCTAGCAACAGTGCTCATCTGCTAACTGTTCATTGTATTTGGCTAATTAGCCTAGCAACAACGCATCATCTGCTAACTGTTCGCCTTGTGTTTGGCTAAACAGGTCTAATAAATCGGTAACGGTTAAACCTTTTCTTTTATCCCCTTTAATATCAAAAATAACTTTACCCTGATGCAACATAATTGTACGGCTTCCTACTTCTAATGCTTGTTTCATGCTGTGTGTAACCATCAGTGCGGTGAGTTGCTTTTCTTCGATAATTTGCTGGGTTAATTCAAGTACAAACTGGCTTGTTTTAGGGTCTAGTGCGGCGGTATGTTCATCTAACAATAAAATTTTAGAGGGCTGTAATGTTGCCATTAATAAACTAACTGCTTGACGTTGACCGCCAGATAACAAGCCCATTTTATCTTCTAAGCGTTGCTCTAATCCTAAGTTTAAGCGAGCTAGGTAATCTCTATAAGGTTGCTTTCTGTCTTCGTTTAAGGCTTTTCTAAAGGTGCGTGTATGGCTTCGTGCGTCTGCTAGGGCTAAGTTTTCTTCTATAGATAAAAACTCACAACTGCCACCTAACGGATCTTGAAAAACACGTGCCACCATTGACGCGCGTTTGGCAGTATCTTGAAATGTAACATCTTTATTACCAATGCTAACAGAACCTGATGTGAGCCCAATTTCTCCACTTAGTGCATTTAATAATGAGGATTTACCTGCTCCATTACTGCCAATAACGGTAACAAATTCACCTTTATTAATATCTAGGTTAATGCCTCTGATTGCATGTGTTTCTAAAGGGGTATTAATGCCAAATTTAACATGTGCATCTTTTAGGCTAATCATGATTTAGCCTTCCTAAATTTATAGCGTGGTAGCACAATTGCAATCATTACCAATACGGATGTTACTAGGTTTAAGTCTTGTGCTTTTAAGCCGATAAAGTCTAGGTTTAAGGCTAACGCAATAGCTAGGCGGTACAAAATAGCACCAACAATACATGCCAAAACGGCTTTTAAAACCGTTGTAGGGTTTATTATTGCTTCACCACCAATGACTGCGGCTAACCCGACCACAATCACCCCAACGCCCATTGTTACATCGGCACTGCCTTGGCTTTGTGCAAACAAACTACCGCCTAATGCAACTAAGGCATTAGATAATCCCATACCTATTAGAATCATCCAATTGGTTTTAACGCCTTGTGCGCGTGCCATTTTAGGGTTTGCACCTGTTGCTCGCATTGCTAAACCAATTTCTGAATTAAGAAATTTTAGCAGTAAAAAAGCCATTACAATAACGATTAATAAAAAAACGATGGGCGTTGACACATAAAAAGGAATAGCAAAAGAATTACCCAAATTTTCTATTGGAGTCAAAATAGTGTTCTCACCCAATAATGCAACATTAGGGCGACCCATTACACGTAAGTTAATGGAGTAAAGCGCAATCATAGTAAGAATAGATGCAAGTAAATGCAAAATATTAAGTTTTACATTCAACCAACCTGTAAACATACCTGCCATTGCACCTGCAATCATCGCAATAGCGGTTGCCAACCAAGGATTCCAACCAGAAACAATCAGCGTGGCACTAACAGCCGCACCTAAAGGAAAACTCCCATCAACTGTTAAGTCTGGAAACTCTAATACGCGAAACGATATATAAACACCCAGTGCCACTACAGCGTAAATTAAACCGCTTTCAATCGCACCAAGAAAAGCAATTAAGCTCACTTTATTTAATAACTTCTTTCGCTTCTGAAATTAGGCTAGCGCTTAACGTTACGCCCATTTTTTTAGCTGAAACTGGGTTTACAAATAGCTCCATTTTGTCGACCCCTTGCACGGCTATATCACCGGGGTTTGTGCCAGTTAATACTTTATAAACTATTTTTCCTGTCTGTCTACCGACATCGTAATAGTTAAAACCTAAGGCTGCAACCGCACCTTTTTTAACTGAATCGGTATCACCTGCAATTACTGGAATTTTTGCCGCATAGCCCACTTTTACTACTGCTTCAAAAGCAGAAATAACGGTGTTATCAGTAGGTACGTAAATTGCATCAACCTTACCTACTAACGAACGTGTCGCGGATAAAACTTCTGATGATTTAGTTGCACCTGCTTCTACTACTTTCATACCGTGCATTGGTGCAAACTTTTTAACCAATTGAACCAATGTTACTGAATTAGCTTCACCGGGGTTATATACCACACCGATTGACTTTGCATTAGGCACGACTCTTTTAACCAATGCCATATGTTTATCAATAGGCGTTAAATCCGTCACACCGGTAATATTTTTACCCGGGTGGCTCATGCTTTTAACTAGCTTTGCACCAACTGGGTCGGTAACGGCAGAAAATACAATTGATGATCTACGTGCGGCGGCGGCAACGGTTTGTGCCGATGGCGTTGCGATTGCTACAATCACATCTGGATTTTTACCTGCAAACTTTTTAGCAATTTGCGCAGCCGTTGCAGTATTGCCTTGTGCACTTTCATAACTCCATTTTAAGTTTTTACCTTCTGTGTAACCTAAAGCGGCAAGTTCATCTTTTACGCCTTTTCTTACAGCATCTAATGCTGAGTGTTCTACAATTTGAGTGATGGCTACAAACTTATCTGCAAAACTGGCTAAAGGAGACATTAGTAATATAGCGGTAGATAAAGCAAAAAGTGATTTTTTAAACATGGTAATTCCTAAAGGTTACATAGTGTAGGTACGAAGTATAAAGCACCCTAAAATAAATCCAAGTAATTAATAAAAAGATTGCCAGCAAAAACCTTCAGGCACAAAAAAGCCCATCATTAAGATGGGCTTTTTTTACAACCAGTAAACTAAGTGTTTAATTTACTTGTTAGCAGGAGCCTTCTGTGGAGCGCGTTGTGGCTGACCTTGATAACCGTACTGTGGGTAAGCTCTATTATAACCGTTGTAACCATTGTATCCGTTAGAACTGTTAAAGCCATTACCATTGTTACCAGACCAGTTGTTAGAACCGTTGCCGTTACCAGACCAGTTGTTTGCACCATTACCGTTGAAGTTACCGTCATAGTTTCCACGTGACTTAGCTTTTCCGCTCATGCTAAAGTCGAAGTTACCTTCACCAGAAGCATCGCCATTTCCGCGACCGTTTCCGTTACCTTTGTAGTTTCCGGTACCGTTGCCATAACCATTTCCGTAGCCATTACCATAACCGTTGTTATTCCAGTTACCGTTGCCATTACTGTTGTTTCCATTGTTTCCCCAAAAAGCAGAAGCAGTGGTAGAAAGTGCTAATGCACCAGCCATTAAAGCAATAGTTGCTAATTTTTTCATGTTAAATACCTCTAGTATATTTAATAATTTTAAAAACGTTAATTCAGTGTTTCCTGAAAGTGAGGCTAGTATATTAGACATTTCTTATATAAGCAAGCTCTTATTTAGTTTTTTTACACAATTCCTTCAAATGGTAAAAAATCAATGTCTTCACCTTTTTTGATTGTAGCATTTTCTGGGATAATAGCAATGCCGTCTGACCACGTTAATGAAGTTAATACACCAGAAGAACGGCTATTAAATGCTTCTACTACCCACTGTCCCTGATTGTTTAACACACGTTTGGCGCGAATAAATTCACGGCGTTTATCAGGCTTTGACCAATCAAAAGCACTTTTTATTTTTAGTGGCTTGTGTTCAACATCCGTTTGCCCTGTTGTTTTTTGTATAAATGGTCG
The DNA here is from genome assembly GCA_032361325.1 of Lepetodrilus fucensis. NCBI lineage: Eukaryota > Metazoa > Mollusca > Gastropoda > Lepetellida > Lepetodrilidae > Lepetodrilus > Lepetodrilus fucensis. The sequence continues at coordinate 8,400 of JAUTBV010116155.1, forward strand.
TGCAAAAATAGAAAACGTAACAAATAAAGAAACAGGATTACCCGGCACGCCAATAAATGGCGTATCTTTTACAATTCCAAATGCTAATGGTTTACCGGGGCGAATATTCATTTTCCACATGGTCAGTTTACCTAGTTTTTCTATGGCTGTTTTCACATGATCTTCTTCACCTACCGATACACCGCCACTAGCCAATACAATATCAGCAATATCGGCGGCATGTTCCATTGCGTTACACGTTGCATCAAAAGTATCTTCAACATCACCTAAGTCAATAATTTCTACGCCTAGGTTTTCTAGCAAGCCCCAAAAAGTATACTTATTAGAGTTATAAATTTTACCGGGCAGTAATGGTTTACCCGGTTCTGTAATTTCATCACCAGTAGCTAAAATGGCCACTTTAATTTTTTTAAAAACATCAACTTCTGCAATACCTACCGATGCGATAACACCAAGGTGTTGTGGCAAAAGTTTGGTTCCTACTGCAATTACCTCTGTGCCTTCTTGTATGTCTTCGCCTGATTTTCTGATATTGCTTTCAAAAGCGACATCAGCATTAACAATCACCACCTTGTTCGCTTCGTCATAATCACATAATTCTTGCATCACAACGGCATTGGCATCTGGCGGTACAGGTGCGCCAGTAAATATACGCGCGGCCGTTCCTTTTTTTAAATTAGTACCATTATAACCGGCAGGTATACGCTGGCTAACTGGTAGTGGCTCGCCTTGCTTATAATGATGGGTGTTAATGGCAAAGCCATCCATCGCACTGTTGTCCCATGCAGGTACATTAATGGTTGACTGCACCGCCTTGGCTAATATTCTGCCGTTGGCATTTTTTAAAGCGACACGTTCCGTTTTAGTTGTTACGTTGCACGAAGCCAGTAAGGTTTTTAAAGCAGCCTCCACCGAGATTAAGTTTTGCTGAGGAATAGATCCACAATCACAACCTGACATAATAATTTCTCAATAATTTATAAAGTTATACCACTTATTAAAATGGCTCTGTTTTGCTGTCTGTACGTCGACCCCTTGCTTGTTTACAAGTAAGGTTATCGCGCCTTGTTTATCTGTTGTATTAAAACGGATGGCTCTTTTTGCATACCGATTAACCACCTTTATATGAGGATGATTAAACCGATTTAAATAGCTGTTTGATGATAACGCAATTATTGGTTTCACATAGTTTAAAAAGCTATTGCTTGATGATGTTTTACTACCATGATGCGGCACAATCAATACATCTGCCTTTAAGTGCTGTTTATACTTTTTTACTAAAGCCAGTTCTTGGCTTTTCTCTATATCACCAGTAATTAAAATACGTTTATTAGACGTTATTTTTAAGACACATGAAAAATCATTATCTTTTTTTGTAGCGATAGGTGCAGTCAAATATTCAAAAAAAACAGTATCCCATAACCAAGGTTTTTCAGTATGACATTGGTCAAATTTTTCTTTAAAAAAGTCAGGTTGCCCTGTTTCAACCTTTTCAACATTAATTTGTTTTAATAAAGACTGATAATCGCCAATATGGTCATTATCAGAGTGAGATAAAACCAATTTATCCAAACGATCAATACCTTGCCTTTTTAAATACGGCACAATAATTTGTTTTACGGCTGTAAACTTTTCAGAATATGCCACACCAGTATCATATAAAAGATGGTGTTTTGATGTACTAACCAAAATAGCTAAACCCTGCCCTACATCAAATATATGCACTTTAAGTTTTGGCACATTCGGTTGCAAAGTATATAACACCAAAGGCACAATCATGATTACCGCCAGCACTAAGTAACGGTGTATTTTATATAAAATAAATAATGCTATAGCAAGCAAAGCAATTTGTATAATGGAATAATCAACATTGCTTAACCATTTATAAGGTAGCAACGTATTGACTGCATTTAAAAAGTAAAAGTAAGCATCTAAAACAATATCTAACACCCACAATAAAACAGAAGCTAAAGGTTCAAACACCATACTCACTACCAGCATTAAAAAACTAAGCGGTATGATAATAAAACTGGCAATAGGGACCGCAAACAAATTGGCAACAAAACTATTTAAACTAGCAACATGAAAGCTAACTAATAGCACAGGCAATAAACCAATAACCAAAGCAAGTTGTACTAAAAGAGTTATTACTAAAATAGAATATTGTTTATTTTTAGTAAAATCTAACACCATAAATATAATAGCTACCGCCCCAAAAGATAGCCAAAAACCAGCACTTAAAGGTGATAAAGGGGCAAAAAGCAATACCAAAAACAAAGCCAACCAATAACTATTCCATAAAGTATTGTGCCGATATAAAAAGTGACAAATTAAACCCGCACTAAACATCAGCAAAGCACGTTGGGTAGGTAAAGAAAACCCAGCCATTAAGGCATAAAATAGTGCCGCAACAAAAGCCAGTAATAAAGCAAAACTGGGTTTTATAGTTAGGTTTTGAACAAAGTTATTATGGCTCCAGATAAACTGACCTAAACTAAAAAATAGCAGTGCGACAATACCAATATGTAAGCCAGAAATAGCCAATAAATGGATTGTTCCTGTATCAACCATTGTTTTTCTTAACTCAATAGGTATATTGTTTTTAATCCCCAATACTAAAGCTTGATAAATGCCTTTGTAAGGTGAATCTTTAAAAAATACATTGCTCTTTTTATACAAGCCATTACGTAAACACGCGATAGAAAATAAGCAAGGGGTCGACGATTTTAGGGTATTTTTAGCAGACTTTCTAACATAGCCTGTTGCCGCATAACCTTGTGCAAACAACCAAGTTTGGTAATCAAAACCATTTACATTATGAAAACCGTTGGGGCGTTTTAGCTTAACTTGTAATTGGTAAGTATCACCTGCTTTTAGAACGGGTACAGCTTGCATTCTTGAATACCAACTGAGTTTAACTTTTGCCTGAAAGGCCGGTTGTTTTACAATATTTTCAATATAAAAGTCAAAACTGGTTTTTGTCTTAGTCACAACAGGAGGTGATATAACTTTACCCTGCACTACAATAATTTGATTTTCTAAATGGCTCGGTAGTAAGTTGTTTAATAACCGATTGCCTGTTAGTGACACCAACAAAACGCCTATCAGCACACCAACCACAATAATAAACCACAAAAACGTTTTTTTAACTAAAAAAATACTGGCAGACAATAAAGCGATCAGCCATAATGGATCAATTAGGGTAGGCAGACTTAACTGAATTAATATTCCTGTTAAAAATGCGACTGTTAAATAGATCATTTGCCCATTCTCTCAAAAATTTGCAAAAAATATACAACTAATGGCTAAAGATTTTTTAAAAAAGTATATCCCCTCCCAAGAAGAGCTGAAAAGCAATAAGTCTTTAGCTTTTTTGCATAAATTTATACATGATCCTAACTTGTGGCACAGCAACCGTCATTCTATATCTGGTGCGTTTGCAGTTGGGTTATTTATTGCATGGGTTCCTGTTCCATTTCAAATGGTGCTAGCCGCCATTTTTGCTATTATTTTTAGAGTGAACCTGCCTATTTCTATTGCGTTAGTTTGGTTTACTAACCCCCTCACCATGCCACCTATGTTTTACGCAGCTTACCGTTTTGGGCTTTGGGTTCTTAACCAACAATCTGCCATAGAGAGTTTTGAATTTAGCTACGTATGGTTAGAACAAAGCTTATCTTTAATATGGCAACCTTTTTTACTAGGCTGTTTTATTATAGGTATCTTTACTTCATTCACCAGCTATTTACTGGTACGAATTTTATGGCGTTATAAAGTTGTAACACGCTGGAAAAATAGAAAGCATTAACAACCTTGCGCCTAAGCATAGATAGAACAACACTCAAACAAAAAAATTGCCCTACTTGCAATAAAAATGCTAAAAATGTCCTAATAAATACAATTAAATATCATATTAGGCAAGTATTTTTTGAATAAAGAACCTCAGTAAAAACAAAAATATCAAGTAGGTTTAACCAAACTTTGTAGTTTAGTTACCCTATTAAAACCAATTACTAACAACCCTAAAGCTAGCCAATTAGTAAATAACATTACAACAAAGCTTATTAATTTTGCTAGTTATAAAAAACAAATAATCAACCTTGCTAAGATGGCAACACGAAATATGCCTATACCTAGTTTTTAAAGCCCCATCGGCAATAGACAATATTCGTTTATATCAAACTCAAGTGCTAAATTCAGCCGTGTTAAAACCAAATGAACCTGATTATCTATCAGGCAATACGCTAAAGTGGCGACCTTGTATTTTTTACAGTAATGGTAAAGCAACTTCAAATAAAACTGCCGATCTTCATCAAAAAAGAACACATCCTCACATCGATCACCGTGTTGAGTAATAGGCTGTGGGATATTTAGAAAAACAGATTTAGCTAATCTAGGCATGGGGTAATTGTAGTTAAAGATCAAATTAAAAGGTAGCGCCCTTTTAATTTGAATAGCCGTTTATCGTTCTGACGTATGGGAACGATAAATGGTTTTTTGTCACTCTAACGCATCGCTTTTTTAACAAGCTCAATCTCTCTCAAAGTGCTTTTGGTATCTGGGTGATTATTGCCTAATTTTGTTTGTCTTATCCTCAAAGCCTGTTTGAGATAACCCAAAGATTTTTCATATTGTTTTTTAGAATAATAAGCCAACCCAAAATCGTTATAACTGGTGGCAACATCTGGGTGATTGCTATCAAGTTTTTTTAATCTTATCGTCAAAGATTTTTCAAAATACTCAATCGCTCGGTCGTAGTTGCCTTTGCTGTTATAAGCCATTCCAAGATTGTTATAACTGGTGGCAACATCAGGGTGATTGCTGCCAAGTTTTTTTAACCATATCGCCAAAGATTTTTCATAATACTCAATTGCTCGGTCGTAGTTGCCTTTGCTGTCATAAACCCCTCCAAGATTGTTATAACTGATGGCAACTAACGGGTGATTACTGCCAAGTTTTTTTAAATTTATTGCTAAAGATTTTTTATAATACTCAATCGCTCGGTCGTAGTTGCCTTTGCTTCTATAAGCCTCACCAAGATTGTTATAACTGGCGGCAATATTTGGGTGATTGTTGCCAAGTTTTTTTAAACTTATCGCCAAAGATTTTTCATAATACTCAATCGCTTGGTTATAGTTGCCTTGCTTTTATAAGCCACGCCAAGATTGTTATAACTGGTGGCAACAGACGGGTGATTGTTGCCAAGTTTTTTTAAACTTATCGC
>JAUTBV010116166.1:0-29909 GCA_032361325.1 Lepetodrilus fucensis
ATTAGGAGCCTCCCTGTACCCGGAAGTCAGTTTCACAATGAGGCTCCCGCCATTACTTTCCAGCCCTATACTTTTAAAATTTAGTTTACTATGCTGTTGACCATCCTCCCTTATTTGTTCTTGTTTTACAGTTAATTTGACTTATTTTGTAATTTAATGCAGGTTCTATCAATCTGTGTTTGTACTGACAAGACCCCAAGATTACGAAACTTTCTAAGAATGATGTCATACTCAACTCAGAATTTTGTTCATAACACGTCATGTGACGTCATAGCCTGAGTATGCTGTAAGGCTAGGGTTATGATATCACATGACATTTTATGAACAAAATTCTGAGTTGAGTATGAAATCGTACTCAGAAAAGGTTCGTAATCTCGGGCCAAGATGACATAATGTACTCAGCTGTTTCTAGGTACACACATACTATTGAATCATATACCTTCTCATGAAGCTGTGGTCATAGGATCCATACAGGGAACATAATGAGTATCAAAATACAGTACCCTGCAGCTAATACGGAATTGATCCGGCCATATTTTCAATTAGGTTCATTTTTCTTTATGGAATATATGTTTTTAGCAGTATTTCTACTGAAATTCACACCAGCAGGAAATTATCAATAGGAATCCTGGACATGGATAACATAATTACCCTATTAATTAGAACAGGAGAAAATAACTAAATTTGTAGCTGTGAATTATTAGAAAAATAAAATTGAATATGATCGCTGTTCGAATAATTAGGGACAACCAAATTAAAGTACAAATTATGGTTGTAAATTAATAGGTAAATAAATTAAGGATTAAAAAATATATATTGTGTTTGAATAATTAGTAAATTACGATTTGAACAAATTGTTCATGTTTGTATTTTTAGGGTCTGAAAAAGTATTTTCGTTGATTAATTTAGGTGTTTGAACTGTTAGAGGGTTCACATTATTAGGGTAATTACAGTAGCATGGTTATTAGCACATCAGTTTACGAACCTGAGAGTTGAGTGAGTGAATATGGAGTTTAACGTCGTTCCGCGAAACCTGAGAGTTGATGTTTGAATCCCATATCAGTTTACAGTATTGTTTCCATGTTGGATATCTGTTTTACATGCATATGTAGTGTACAGTTGTGGGTGAATCAATAGATGTCTTTTCTATGCAAATAATAGGTCTTTCTATAACACAGAGCTGTTGATGCAACTCCTCCTGTCATTAATGAAAGAATCTAGAAAGCGTCTCTAAACCCCAATTAATAAAAAATAAAAAATAAAACAATCAGCAAGTTCCCAAGTACCTCATAAAAATGTCCTCAACATTATTATCCTCAATATATTTGCCAATTTGACTAGGAACTCCAACAAAAAATGAGCAAGTGATTGCATTTTCAACTTTGTTTGTACATGCATTTTATACAGTATTCACTTCTCTACCAAGATGCCAGAGCCCATGACCCCAATGTTAAATGTTTTCAGTTGTTGATGCCTGGTGTTCTATGTTGTAGCCATGTCTGACGTGAAAGTATGGGTGCTGGACCGACGTGTCTTCCAGGCTATTATGATGAAGACAGGCCTCCAGAGAAGAGAAGAGAGTACAAGGTTCCTTAGAAGGTAAAACAAATTTAACAGAGGATCATGCCAATCCTGGATTACGAGTCCAATGCTCTACGAGATGAGCCAAAGGGGTAACCCCTCTGGTCAAGACCTTATATCTCACTCTGCTATGCAGACATCTATAGAGCGTTGGTCAAAACCTTGGTCTTTGGAACCTTATTTCACCTTGCATTCCAAGTAATAATTTGTAGAATTCCATAAAACTAACTCATGGTCTTCTTTATTTGGAACCCAATTTCAAAACCACCTTAGAATTCAAGTAATTATTTGTCTAAAATTAACTCTTTGTCTTTCTTTGGAACCCAATTTCCGAACCACCTTAGAAATCAAGTTATCAATGGACAAATAATCTAAAACTTTACCCTTGGTCTTTCCTTGTCTTTGAAACCCAATTCAGATTAAATTAATGTCAAGTGATTAAAATTTCCTGATGGAATAGTTTCTTCAGTGTAGTATTCATACAAAGTAACCTAACCTGCATTTGTTTTAAAGTAATTTCTGCATCTAAACAATAAAAGTGACTGCATGGTGATGAACATCCTGCAATGTCAGTGTCCATCACTGGGTGCGATCATGCCTCAGCCTACCTACACCAGCCATTCTTATGCTAGATGCTTAGTTCAATGATGGCCAGACATAGTATTAGCTGGAGACAAAGACAAGTGAATAGTGAACAGAAGCTATGTATTACAGGCAGAGAACCTTGCAATTTAGTTCATTTAGTCCATCACAAGCTATTTTAATATAATGGCCATCTGGTAGTTGGCTGTCTCATTGTCTGTACATTTAAATCTAGTGGATATGGATGTTTAGATGTATATAGTACTGGGCAAATAAATACAAGTCAAGAAATAGGCTTTTCAGAGGAATTGTATTAGTAACTAAATGCATAAACAATAAATATATGATTTTGTCTATATGGGTATTGTGTCTAGAAGTTCTCACATCCACCAAGACACCATACCAGGTAATAGTGCTCTTTTAAGTGACCAATCGTCGTGTATAAGAGATCGCTACGAGAGTGCTTGTGGTAGTATTATCGATAGCTTTGAGAAACGATACCTCAAATGAAACATGTATTAATTACCATGAAACAACAAAGGACAAAGAAGTACAATTCTGGCTGTGTACCACTGTCATGCCCTAGCACACTACATGACATCATTGGCCAAATCAGTTGAGGAACACTAGACAACAATGACAGGAGCTCTTTGATGCCTCGATGACAGATCTCCAGGCTTGTTGTCTCAAAGGTCACACATGCACCTCATTGAGATGGCAGCCTTTATCTATCTATCTATATGTCTGTCTATATATCCTGACAGGGATGAATAATAAAAAAAATACAAAGGAATAAGTTATGTAGTGTGTCACCCGAGGTCTGGTAAATAGGTGTTTGTCATGTTTTGGACAGACTCGGACCTGAAGACAGTACTCGCAGGCAAATAACACTCCCATGCTTCAAAACGCCAATTAGTGTCACAGCTATCAGATGCACATAACTATAGACTCTCCTCGCCGCCGGTGATGACACTGTTATATTGATCAGGCTGGTGCAGTTTAGCCTGTGGTTAATAGGCGGGTCAGCGGCGGGAGGGGATAACATGGCCACTGCCGCTCGCCAAGTGCCATCAATAAGCAGGACTTTCCTAATAGGATATTGTAATAACAGGAATATTATCCTGAACCATTATGATACCTTCAGCATACATTAATGAACTGACAGCAGAATGGTGTATTCCTTAATGTCAATGCTATATCCGATGGAGAATAGATTACAAAGACTAATAAACTAGGACTCGTAATCAGGAACATCTTGTAGAAATGACATCTTTAATTACCAATTGACAAATACTGGGTATCGTTTCTCGAAGCTCTCATATCTACTACGAGACCATAAGGACTCTCGTAGCGATAGGAATTGTGCACTTACGAGAGCGCTATGGTCTCATATTGGATATGAGAGCTTCGAGAAGCGATACCCCGGATTTGTACATTATCTAATGGAAATCAACCAACTGTCATAGCATTTTCTTCAGACAGTCCTCCCGTGTTCTTCCAACTGATTTGGCCAATGATGTCATGTACAGTGACAGTGTGTTAGGGCACGACAGTAGTGCAGTCAGAATGGTACTTCTGTGTGCTTTGTAGTTTCATGGTAATTCATACAGGTTTAACCCTCTCCCTGCACAGGTAATGCTCTTTAAGGTATCTCTGACATGGAGCATGGAGAGGGTTACTTATGGGTGTCCTTTCTCAAAGATCTCATATCTACTACAAGACCACAAGCATTTCTGATTTCTTGAAGTTGTTGGTATTATTGCAATCCTAATGAAGCAGACAAACATTTGTTTCATGATTTAACCTGTCTCCTGTTGGAGGCAGCCATTGATGCCCACTAAAGCTGGTATGACAGAGGATCATGCCAATCCTGGGATTCAAACCCGAATGAGCCAAAGGGGGTAACCCCGCTGGCCGAGACCATTAGGAGCATTTTATGTCACACCAAGCTACACAGTGATTGTGATAAATCCTGCAGAGATTGCTCTCAGAGCATTAGCATACAAACAGCTAAAACCATAGGTGTTTCTATAAGCCATAACCTAATACCTAAGGCAATAAATTTACAATATTTTAGTACATTCAAATAAAATGCTCTGTTAGAGCATTTGTGACTTAAATTTACAATTTCATAACCTTGGAAATAAGGGGAAAGTATTTTTTTTTTCATGAAACTGTCAGAACTAAGCCTTTCTGCCATATCCCTGTTGCTCAGAACAGTTGTAGCTACAATTGATTGTAGGTGACATTTTAGAGTCCTGCTTCAAGTGCAAGTCCATTGCATGAAACAATTTCATCATCACAATGTTTGAGAATATTGTTTGCTAAACCTATTGTATCGATAAAAGTGGTTCATGCAACCGGAGTTGGTCTCTAAAACATGACTAACAGTCAATTGTAGCTACAACTGTTCTTCGCAACGGCGCCCAGATCAGTAATACCATAATCACGTATTGTAAAGAACAAGTTTAGCTTGTAATGTACTGCCGGAAGCCAATTTCCAGGCGTGTGATCCATCACTTAAAACATTGGTCGTCCTTTGGTACCGTCAGTATCAACAAGACCATCACTTCCTTGAAGCCCCTCGGGAGCTTGCGGCTTTAAGGGAAGCTTATGTCCCATAATACATTGCTGTGAGTGACACATCCTGTCCCGACCATTCCACATAAGAGAGTACAATATTGACGTCTTCTGATGGCTGGGGCAAAGACCTAAACCTACAATCGGAAAATAGATGTCTTTAATCAAATGTACTATTTCATTACCAAGTGAAGCACTTGGAGGGCGCCATAATTATAGGTTGACATTCGGATCAAGAGCAGCCTGCCCTGGCCAAATTATCTGCTCTTGGCTTCTCTGGAGTGGATCAGGCTGTAGTTCCTTGTAATGATTGCCCACAATGAATGGCAATGCTTGTTGAGATGACAGGATATTGCCATGCGGTACACATGTAGACATGTGTGATCAGACATCTCATTGGGGATCACATGTGAATCCTTGAAACTTTAAGCTTAATTTTTAAAAGTAGTTAGAAAGACGTAGACGTAACGGTAGAAGCGAAAACAATGTCATCTAATGTAATCACCATCTGTTATTACATATATGTAGATTTCACTTTGAAAATATACACAAACTAGGCATGCTAGTTACATACTATTTTGGTGAAACACTCACCCTTGTCAAAAGATTAATTTGTTTTCAAAATATGATGTCGGTAGATTTGTATCAATGTTGCATAAAATACAAGTTTTTGTAATTAAAATTAACTAGATTTGATAAGAGTATCCCCACAAAAACCCACAAAGATTGTACTTAAGAGAGTTTATCACATGTGGTTCCACAGAACGATTGTTGTGCCACAAGAGTCATATCTTGTATTCACATTCCTCTATTTTCATTATTATTAAAGTGCATACAATATTGACTTTCTTCATCTGATTAAAAACTGCAAGAAGCAGGAAAGTCATATTACTATTAATAATTTTATGAAATATTTGTTTCTGGAAATATGTTATGAATAATCCTCAAACTAATAATTCTTTACAGAGAATAGGAAATTAACTCTTCTTAGGGAATTTGAAATATGAATTTTGAGTCCAGTCAATGTTTAATCATCAGTTAAATTAAATATTTGAGGGAATTTGAAATATGAATTTTGAGTCCAGTCAATGTTTAATCATCAGTTAAATTAAATATTTGATACATGTTCAGTTATTTTTATGATACATTTGCTTTTGGTTTGGTTTGTAAATGTCACTTTTATGCATGAAAAAATAATATTAATTTGCATGACACATTAACCCAATGCAGCATAGTACCTTTAGATGTGCAACAATTAACTCACCAAAAACTCATTCCATACTAAGCTCCAGATAAGGTAGCTCAGTATATGAACTAATCAGATGTTTCAATGGGTTTCTCATCTGAGGAGATTATTATATATAATGAAGCTCCTGCCATAACAATGAGAAATATCTGAATACATTTCTTAATTGAAACAGGACCACTGCCAATCCTGGCAGAGACCAGTAGGAGCATCTTATATCACACCCGGCTACATAATGATAACAATGCATGAAGAAAATATTATCTTTCAATCATTTCAGGCCAAATTAAAGCATGACATACCAATGAACAATCTGTTCTCTGTGGTTGGGTTTGGAATGGCCTTGTAAAGATTTTGTTCACAGCAGAATGGTTTTATCGTTCTTATAAAATTTGAAACTTTATTTTTGAGAAAATACATCTCAGTGTTATGAAATGCCAACATGGTTCCCTGGACACCATTCCACAGAAAGATCATTGCGCACAGATTTATTTTTCCAGGGTTCTATTTATTTGCCCTGGACATGGTTCCCCAGACCCCAGGCTTGTTTTCCACTGAAATCACAATTGTCTGTTGCAATGTCTGGTTATACATGTATAGGAGTTACTACTCTCATAGAGCTATGTTCATTTTGTGGAATGTGATCCAGGTATTAATGTGATAACTGTTAGGTGAAACAGTCATACCATGTGCTATGATTTTGTTTTGTTTGAGGATTTATGAGTTAGAGGTCAATGTTATGACATTTCCTAGGATGAGTGAGTGATTATGGAGTTTAATGTCGCTGTGGGAATCTTTCACCCATTTGCGACGACACATTTCCTAGAACAGAAACTGCTTGTGTGCAAGATATGTCGAGAATAGCGTAAATGGATCCAGTCAAATTTGCACTGGTATAGTCGAAAAACACCCACAGCGATGTTAAGCAACAATTAAATCATTCACAGACACATTGCTAATTATTGATCAGATGTTGATGGATTATCACTAAGCCAACAGCCAAGGTCATCTTGATGGGATAAGAACATTCAGGTGATAGATTTGACCCTTCCTAGGTCAGGTCTAAACTTTAGGTTTAGGAAATTTGTCTAAAGGTGACAGGTTGCATTTGCAGCAATGTTTTTTTGTTGTGTTGTGTGAAATGGATTAGGACTTATTTAAGTTTACAATATTATATCAGGGTAATGCATTGTTAGCATTCATATTTATGGCCTAATCATATAAAGAGTACTTCAATTGGAATATATTGTAGGTCACTGTTTCCATGGTAGTTTCAAAGGTCAAGATTATTATTGTACCTTGGTGACAAATCTAGTTGTTGCTAAATTATCAGGCATATCAATATTTTTTAATAAGTATTAGTGAGAGAAATGTTTATGTAATAGTAACACATCCTTTTGAGATTTGTGGTTTATTTTAATGTAAATTTCTTTTGTTATTTCAGTGTGCCTTTATTGAAAAACTTGCAGTCAGACAAACTTGCCAAGATTGCTGATGTCCTGGAAATTGTAAGTACATGTACCTGTGTAGACAAGAAAAACACTCCTCCTTTGATGAATATACACTGAAGAAAATGTTAACATTTTGTCACGCATTTCTAAATCATTGCTTGATCCTAAATGTTTTATTAATACACTACATTATCTTATGCAGATCTATTATTTTCAGAAATGGAAGTTCCCAAAAGCTATCTGAAAATAATAGATTGTTCAAAACATGAATGTGAAAAAGAAAAAGAGTGATCACCTGCAATCATATTGATCTACATTTGCTTATTACTTTATATCTATTTCATGGTAGGATGTATTCTTTTTTAACCATGAATAAACCCAAGTGTTAAACTCAATTCATATCTCAAAATCAACCCAAATGCTACTGAAAAGTCATACATTTATCATGAATGTATACTTTATCGTTAGCACTAATCTACAAGAACACACATTTGATTTTGAGATTTCCCGTTATTCAGTTTTCTGGTGTGTTTCACATTTGTACTTTTAACTTCAGGACTTCTTCCATGAAGGAGAGTACATCATCCGCGAGGGAGGCACTGGCGATTCTTTCTTCATTATTAACAAGGGTGAGGTAAGAAGGTGTCTGATATTGCAGTTCTCTGCGTTTTGCAATTTCTTATGAGATACGTGGAGAATATCATAAATGTTGAATAGAATATGGCCTTTCTACAAAGAGTATCATACATTGTTTAATAGAATATGGCCTTTCTACAGAGAGTATCATAAATGTTGAATAGAAGATGGCCTTTCTACAGAGAATATCATAAATGTTGAATACAGGTAGAATATGGACTTTCTACAGAGAATATCATAAATGTTGAATAGAAGATGGCCTTTCTACAAAGAATATCATAAATGTTGAATAGATGATGGCCTTTCTACAGAGAATATCATAAATGTTGAATAGAATATGGCCTTTCTACAGAAAGTATCATACATGTTGAATAGAAGATGGCCTTTCTACAGAGTGTATCATACATGTGGAATAGAATATGGCCTTTCTACAGAGAGTATCATACATGTTGAATAGAAGATAGCTTTTCTACAGAGAATATCATAATTGTTGAATAGAAGATGGCCTTTCTACAGAGTTTTGAGATACATAGAGAATATCATAAATGTTGAATAGTAGATACTAGGTGGCCTGTCTACAAAGAATATCATAAATGTTGAATAGAAAATGTCCTTTTTACAAATAAATTCAGTGTTGAATAAACGATTCCTTTCTACACATAAATTCAATGTTGAATAGAAGATGGCCTTTCTACAAATACATTAACTGTGGAAATGTATGTCAACACTTTATCATCAACATTTACACATAAGAACATTATTTCTGCATGTAAATTATAGCACTTGATGAATGTTTTCTAACAGGTGAAAGTTACTCAGAAAATACAAGGTCAAAATGACCCTCAGGAAATACGCAAATTGAAGAGAGGTGATTACTTTGGTGAAAAAGCTTTACTAAGGTGAGTTGTATTTTTATATTCTCGCAGATTTTACTTGCAGCAGTTTTCAAGTATTTATTATTGTAATTTAAATAGATATTTGATAGAAGACCCTAAAAATATTTTGATAGAAGACCCTAAAAATATCTTTTTAAATAAACATTAAAAGAAATACTAGCAGGATGGTTGAGATAAGAGTGATTTACAGCATTTTCAATTGATATCATACAGCATCATGTTATTACATTATTATTATTTTACTTCCTTCTAATAATATATTTGCAACTGAAATATGATATTAATGTTCACAAAGTTTTTTGTACTTCCTTCTAATAATAGGTTTGTAACTGAAATATGGTATTAATGTTCACAGTTTTACATCATGGCTCCATGTTATTATGAATTTATATATTGTGGTTGCAATAAGAGACAAAATTAATAATTATCTCTGTAATATTACATATTCTCTAGTGTAACGGGAATAGCATATATTGGAAGTGTCGGCCTTCCTTTGAATATTTTGTATTAAAAATTAATATAAGATAAAGACTAAAGACATTGTGTCAGGTTTGTATATCGAAGAAAAATACTGCATGTACTTAGAACTGAAGTCATGCCATCAACAGCTCAATCCAATAATTTGTAGACATATTATTCGTGCTATTCCATGAATCTTGTCATAATCCGTCACAGATAACCTTTCATTCTTGGTTAGCTTTCTTTTGATTTTGTGTCTCCATTATTTGGTGATGTCACAGAGGAATAAGTAGCCTTTGAAGAGATTAGCAAGGGATGTACATCAATAGTGTAATATTAGTACATTATCTATGCTTGTCATATAGACCTTGATGTCTCTACCAGACACATCACTGTGCTTTGATATATATCTGAGATGTCAATCAAAATTATGAACTACACACTGCACCCAATATGCAGTGAACATTGACACCAATTTCTAACTTTGAGGTGTCGATCAAAATTGTGAAGTAAACACCATACCAATTTGCTTTGGACATTGCCACTAATTTCTAACTTTGGGGTATCAATCAAAATGGCGAACTACACACTGTGTCCAATTTCCATTGAACATCGTTGACAATTTCCAACTGAGATGTTAATCAAAATGGCGATCTGCACACCATACTCAATTTGAATTGGACATTGACACCAATTTCTAACTTAGAGGTGTCAATCAAAATGGCGAATTACACACCATGCCAAAATTGCATTGGACATTGTCACAAATTTCTAAATTAGAATTGTCATATAAAGATAATCTATTATCGTAAATAGTTACAAATGATGCTGGTGCTATATGATGTGTGTAATGAATCTGTCTATTTACATTATATGTTATAGTTATTGGTATCATTTACAATAATAGTTTGAGCCATTAAATATCAAATAGTGTACCTCCATCTAGGGTGCTTCTCGTTAAATACGAATCGCGTGTTCTGCTTATGTGTATAAATATGAACACATAGAACTTTCATAGCTTTGTTTGTTCAAGATTCAGTATGGAATATTTTCTTTATTTGTGACTTTTAGAATTGCAATTTTGTATTGTGCAATGATAATGGCTCTTCATGTTATACTTTGTCTTAAATCATAGCTATATGCCAGCTGGAATTTGTATGCCCCCAAATCCATATCATGTCTTGATAATGATAATTTGGAGCATTATACAGCATATAAAGCATGGCAGAGGGCATATAAAGCCCAGTGAAAGTGGAATAATTTGGGACTACATTTACTTCGAATTTTTTAAAATATATGTGTGCCTTGTGTGGGACTTGGAACGTCTCTCATCTTCACCAGGCTCGAGCCTGTCGATGATGCGAGACCGTTTCCTTGTGCATTAACTATATATTACCATGCTGTCCCTTAAGTCATGAATGTTATATTTCTATTTCAGTGAAGACTGCCGTACAGCCAATGTGATAGCTTTAGCCCCTGGTGTGGAATGTCTGACTGTTGACAGAGAGTATGTATATTATTATCTTTATCAACATGGCTAATGGGGCCTTCTGGTCACATACTATGCAGTATTAAATGTTTAAATAATGTATTGATTTTTAGACACTTTTAGCTTCTAGCAATTTATGGGAAAACTTGCAAGTAGAAAGTTTGCACACACAAAAAATAGAGATAACAAACTCTATTTTATTTCTTTCCTATGTATAATGCACAGTTCCATGTTTTCAGACAGTTTGAGATGAAAGTTCAATACGAAAAGTAGAATACCTAAAATGTAATCGCATATACAATTAATTTATGAGTGCATGTAATGTAATCTAGACTTATTGTCCACAGAACATAAGAAAGAAAAGAAAAAATCTATTTTATACATTGTAAATTTATATTTATCATTCCATTTGTTTTATACTTGCGTTTTACTTTAAATTGTGTATGTATTCCAAGATAGATAGCATATAGGACTTAGATGGTCAGTGTTATGCAGCACCACCAATTTATTCTTCGAACATATTCCCAGCCATCTTTATGCATTAAATCACAATATAATCGTCTGGATTCTTATCCTACTTAGATTCCTAATACTATTTGATGCCACCCTGAATAAAAGTAATCTTCGCGACTGACAGCCCAATCAGAGAACTTCTCAGTTCTGCATAAAAATAACTACTAGTAGTAAACAGCTGTAAATCAACTCCAGCAAAGAAGATTTCACTTTTATTTGCTGTAATATCCTCAATCAGAGAAATTGCATGGCAGCAATCTTCATGGTATCCTTTCTCAAAGCCTTCGTATCAACTGTGAGCCCATAGCACTTTCGTAAGTTCACAATCCTCACGTATGAGAGATCGCTATGACAGCACTATGGCTTCATAGTAGATACGAGAGCTTCGCGAAACGATACCCTGATATAATTTTAGCAGTTTGTGTGGAAGTGCGTCATTATTCATCCGTGTTTTTGCCACAACTTTATGAATTAAAAATGTTATTGTAATTGCTTTGCATGACATGAGCTAATCAGATGAGTACACATCATCAGTGCTTCCTAGGCATGGGAACTTTTACTGACGTGTTGATTTTGTAAAACCTATTACACTTCTCACACAAGGCTTGTTTGCAATCGGTGATTGATCATCGCAACTTTTGACAATGTTTCCTTCTTGATCCTACAAATTGGTTGTATTTTTGTGTGTTCATGGTGCTGCCATTTTTTATAAGTATAGAAAGTGGCCATTTCACTGCATCCGAATCCAAGAATATTTAATCATGATTGCACAGATCCGTTGACCGGGATTAATAAGCGAATTTGAGCAGTTATTCTGGACATTTGCCCATATAAATGTGTATAATAATATTAATAATAATAATAATAATATTGATGTAAGAAATGTAATTTATGAATAATATTGATATATCAAAGTAATTTAGTTAGTTACTATACAAGCTGTCAGTGAAATAATCTTGAAAGCCAGAAGTTTAAAACATTTGTCTAAAATCAAAGAAATCAAGGCTACTCTATATAAAGTTTTTAGGCAATTAATATTGTAGATTAATCTTACTTGTTCACATTCAAATCAGTAGTGAAAACTTCTCCATCATGTTCTTCATAGAAGGCCTATATTACAATAATTGTACTTTTTAAAGTTTATGATTTTTATACCTACCTTTGAGATGCTTGAATAATATTTTCACATTAGTAATATTACTAACAAATTTATATGATATTACGAATGCGTCAGGTGAGCTACATCACCCACAACACTATATCTTCCACCGAGACCTCTAAACTATATTTGATAGCAGTACATTAAATAAGTCGAGAAATAAATGATCAAATATGTACTCTCTGGCCGTCTAATATTGGTCCACAAATGTCAGTGATGTATCCCTTCGAGACCATGTTCAGAACACCATTTATGATCTGATTACTCTGCTCAGAGATAAAAGCCGAAGTTGACTGATTGCTAATGGCAGGTCAGGTATACATTGATTTGCTGTGGCCTCCCTCACACTGGAGACTCAACTTCCTTACATAAACACCTCCATAAACACAGCTGCCAAAACCCTACGTACATACGTATAATTTTACCCGACGGAGAAACTCCACGACATACGATTTATAACTTTGAAAACCGGCCAATCTTCCTGGCCAAATTGGCCGTTCTAAAGCCGAGCTGTAATAACATTTTGATTATATGGTCATACGGCTGTAAGTATTCACATCTTGAGGTATTAATCAATATTTCCGAGGCAAACAGTTGTACATGCAACAAATGGATGTAAGATTGAGGTCACCAGTACTGCAGTAGTGACATGTAGCTGCTTCTTGGCGCTAATTATCTTGTGTTATAAGGGATCTCTTTTCCACTCAGCCTGTTATTGTGGGAGAGTTTATTTCATTCGATGACAATACTTTTTGGCATGGGTCTCTTATGTAATTATCAGTGTTTTGGAATCCTTTTTCCACAGGACATTTGTGAAGCTATAAGAGTCGTAACTCACTATTACATGTGATGGGGTACACACCTAGTAGCACTACGATCTGTCTGTGGATTGGGAATCAGTGTTATAAAATTCCAGCATTATGTTAGTATGAACAGTCAACACAGACACCTTAATCTCACTCAGCTATTTCTGTTTAACCCTCTCCCTGCTGAAGGCGACTTAGGTTGCCCGATCACATGCAGAAATAGAACACTTTGATTTTATTCAGCAGGGAGATGGTTAAGAGATCGGCCACAAATTTAGATTTCAACAAATTTAGATTTATGTGACCTTTGCATATAATGTTTGTCTTTATGTAATATTTTTAACATCTAAAACAATGTGTACTGTATATACTTCCTGACGGAAGTTTAAGCAATCTTAGATTTTTAGGTCGTGAACAGTATTAACCCTCTCCATGCTGAAGGCAACTGGAGATGCCCTAAAGAACAGTGATTGTTCCTAATTTACTACAAGGGATAGGAGAGGGTTAAGCAAGTAAAGTGTAACTTTCTGGAGAATCAGATTCTTGGTGGCTTTGTTCAGAATATACTTGTTTAACCCTCTCCTTGCTGGATTAGGTATAGGCACTACTCTTTAGGACATCTACAGTTGCCTTCAGCATGGAAATATTTAATACGCCATCAGTAAGATTGATATTATACAAATGATATTCGTTTTGTCAAATGAAATTGTCCATGTATCAAAACAAATGTTCAAGGTTAAGCACAATATCTATGACCTTAGTCACAGCTGAGTAATTAGTTTTACGGACTGAAATACAGGATGTTATACTAACTGTCAGTCCTGATGACTCGGATGATTTCAATGATCGTGCAGTCACATTTCATCAGAGAAAGTTGTTAGGATCCTTCACAGCATTGGATTAAATCAAGCCTCTCAATTTACAAAGAAAACATAGAAAAGCTAGATTTATCCAGGAATGTAATTATCCTTTATTGATATTTAACTAAGCAGCGTCATTTATATGTATACACCATTTCCTTGCCGTTTTTGTAGCTTCTCTATTTCGTGATTTTTTTAAACTCATTGAGTAAAATAATTAAATGTTTAATCATTGCATATTGGGTGAAAGATTCTCAGAGCGACGTTAAACTCCATATTCACTCACTCACTGATTCATGAACCAAAAATTCAAACTTCAATCCAAAAACAATTGATATGCATTGTTTTGCAAACATATAGGCAGTTCAAGACTTAAAAAACAAAATGTATTAATTTACTATGAATGGTAGTCTCTCAAATTCAATGTGATTATAAATATAGCAAATCCATTTTCAAAGTCTAAATCTGTAACATTATAGAATTATTTGTGATTTATTCAGCAAGGTGTCACAAAAATAAAGGCAGCAACTAAAGGCAACAAAACATGCCCCACAGGGAGTTGCTGGGGATTTATATTTAATGAGATCCTACTTAAAGACCTCTGTCTAATAAAATAAAATTCTAATATTGGTCTGTTATGGATTAGTACCAATCTATTTTCAAATCTATTCACAGTTTTTCACGCTAAATTTTCACATCTATTAATAAATGTGCTAGAAATACATGCATGTTTTGACTGTATGAAAATAATACAATTCATCCTCTACTATTGACAAGACCCCAATTCATATGGTCATCATGGATAGTCAGGATATGAATTCATTGTGCAGGTATGGGTGGCAGTACATTATTGGGCAGATTACTAGGCTTCAGAGCCAAGTTCAAACCCACCTTAGAGACACATCATCAATATTTTGGGAATCAATTGTGATAAGACGAGCCGTCTCTGCCATCACAGTGCAGTTATCCTCAGTGGTTCATCAGTATCAGCTGGGTTTACTGCAACAACAAGTGCTACAGGTGTTGCAGGTTTCATCCTGGCTTAACTCTCTCCATGCTGGAGGCAACCAGCAATGCCATCAACAGCAGTACCTGTCCCTAATTTAACAGGGAATGGGTTAAACCAAGCAGCCATGATCATATGAGTGAATAATCTTGAAGGCAGCTCAAACCCAGGATTTAAAAAACAACCAATATTATAAAACTTTTATCAATGTGTTTTGTTAGCACGCTTGTTTCTATTACAGATCCTTCACACAGCTGATAGGAGATTTCACGGAGCTCAAGAATCGCGATTATGGAGATGAGGCTCGAGGTGCACAAAGGTAAGCTGATTAAGATCAAGGTGCAACCGGAGTTGGGAAAATCAACATTTGTTGAGTTGGAAAATAACAGTCATTATGTTTACCAGAGTTCATACAGAATGGAGGGGGTTGGGCACATGATTTAGATTTAAATGATAGGTTCATTCATTTTTGTAATTTATTATTATACAAAAGGCATAGGATCTACTTGAGGTTAGATAAACTTTTATGTTCCAATGCTGTCTGTCTATGGCGATTGGATAGTTTAGTGTCAAATAAAATACATTTTGTATGTTATTATTACATGTACTAATATTAATAGAATTGTTGTTATTATTATTGTTATTGTTATTGTTATTATTATTAAATTATTATTAAATTAAATTGTGACCTTGAAACTTCAGTATGAAAGCATAGGATTATTTGCTCACTCCCCACCCCCCATTTATATGAACTCTGACCCATGATATTTACATCTACACAGCACATGTATGCTTTTTTATGTTGTTTCTACATGCATGAACAATGTGACATCTTAAACATGTGCATGGAACTAATGTTGTCTAAATAGCTGTCTTCTGCACACATACACATTTGTAATGTAAAACACCTATAACTGTATATGTATTTAGAATGTTTATTATACAAAACCAATGAGTCGATTTGGGTAATTGTGAATTACGAACATCAAGGTTTTGGAATTATGTGCAGCAAAAATTTCCATTTTTATCACCCAATTTTATCAAACATTTGTTATTCCTTTGGGTTATAAAATCTATCGAATCATTATCAAATGCATATGTTTTGGTGCAACACAACTACTGTATAATTAAGTGTCAACACTATTATATTTGTAAGATTAATATCAACATTGGTAATCACATTTCTGATATGAATTCTAAGGAACTGAATTCGTAATTCAAATAATGAGTTGGTATGAGAGCGGTACGCTATATGCCACCTTCTCCCATTGTCTCCAGAGTTAAAGATGCTCAGCTAATATTGAAAAGATATTTCAAATGACACTACAACAGAACATTGCAATAGTGATACAAACTATAGATGGTAATTGACTTTTAAAGGTATCCTTTCAAGTAATGTTAAATTAAATTTATTTTCCAATATAAACTCAAAATTAACTTTCTTCAAAAGCTACATGTATATTGTTTTTGCAGGAAAAGAAGCTATAAAATACTTTACTTGTTAATTTGTTATAAGATTTGAAATGATGTTTTTTTACCAAATGTTCCTTGTACATTCTCTGCAAACTTGGCAGTGTTCCTTTAAGCCTGTGAAGTCCGTCAGTTTGGTATGGCAGGAACAGTCTGATGCATTCTATTCAATGCCGACTGTTTCCATTGATTTTTGCCTCGTAAATTGCCAAGTGGAAGCTTTTCTCTTTCTCTCAATGTCCAGCAAAGCATCACAACCTAATATTACCTCCTTTTCTGTCAGAAGCAAGCAAGCAAGCAAGGCGACTACTGTATAAGAACATTTATTTATTTTATTTATTTTAAAACAAAACGTTGCCTATAGATGCACAGTTAAAGTTCACCTGTGTCTCAATGGTTTCACAATTTCTCAGGGTTCACAAGAAAGTGAAGAAAAAACGACCTGTTATCCGTCGAGCAGGGCTCATAGGTTCGGAGAAAGTTAAGACCAAGTAATTTCTTGCTATTACTAGCTTGATTTTTTTTCAAGACCATTAGTTTGCCATGATGTGCCTCATTGAACCTCGTGACCCAGACCATCTCAACTCCTTTCTTCTCATGCTGTCTTCATTCTACTAACATTTCAGGTGCATATATCATGCACCATAGGTGGATCCCTGTTATTGACCAATCATGTTGTGCTATCAATGGCATTACCATTATGGTAGATCACGTAAAGTTCAATGGATGACAGCTATTGCACTTCAGAGTAATTTAGAAAAGGGAATTTAGAAAAGACTATGGCACAACCATCTATCGGGAGTTTGCAGAGAGTTATTCATAGATCTACAGCACTGATGAATTAATGGTCTTTATTCCCATTACAAAGTAAATTTAAAAAAAGTTAAATAGCTGCCATCCATCAAACTTTGCACAATCTACTGATGATAGTGCTAAGTATACATCTATTGACAGTGCAGAACGATTGGTCGATAACAGATCCATCTACAGAATAAGTTTCATGAATAGATATATTTTTGAACGTCATTTACTACACTACCGTATATCGTGGGTCATAGGCCCATACTGGGGTATAAGCCCACTACCCCTTTTGGAGTAGATGAGTTAAGTGGGCCTATTCTGGGTTATTAGGTAGCTTTATTTATAATGGGATATTACTAAATGTAGTCTTCAGATATTATCATTCTTCAGTGAGGTTAAATTATCAGGTTGTTCATCTTGACAGCATGATACTTTCATGTTTGGAGTTGCATTGTTTGAAGTGAAATCTTTCTTCCCATTATAAACTTTCTACAATGCATGACTCAAATAAACCTTAATTATCCAGAAACCAATAAAGGCAACACTAAATATCCACATCCAATATGCCACATACCAAGTCAGTGATCTACAGGCATGAACATACTATAATCTTTGAATGTAACATCAGTAGATTTCTTCTCAAAGGTCAAAATTGATGCATGCTTTAATACAAATGTGGCTTTGAATGATAATGTCACCTAATGTATATTTTAAAAGTGTTGTCATTATACGCTGTTCCAGGTGACATTAAATAATGACATGACAGTTTTGCCATCATTAATGTATTGTTTGGCTAGAGAACTAAGAAGCTAACATTACATAGTCCCCCAAATCCCTGTTATATTCATCATTATAAATACATAGCTGCCAAATAGCATTTCATCCATTGCAATGTCTTTAGTAGCTGTTTGCTTTTAGATTTGTCAGTGAAGAGTAAACTATGACTATCGCCATGCATATGGAGTGTCCCTTGTCCTGATCACATGTTTCTAGATGTGAAGTGATGTAGACGTGTGTGTATGTGCTTTACAGTGAACGAGTGCTCCCTGCGACAGGCCCGATGTCGACATCACAGAAAGGAGCCGCAGACAATCAAAAGAGATCGCACCAGTAACACAATTTCTAGTTACTCGAGATCCTAGTGCCGAACTGCTTTCATTTATAACTGTACCTTAGACCTTACCTTAGTTATCCTTTCTGTCTCATTAATTATTAACCCCGTTTTGATTCCCATGCTATTTCTTTATTCCAGCCACGATCTGTGAGTGTGGTGTCCCTGTGTGTTGTACCAATCATTCCAATACCCTCGTGAATATAAGACCATTAGTCAGACCCAGTCCCCTCTTCCCTCCCCCACAACATGACTGCCTAGCCAACCCAAGCAATTCCCCAACAAAATATTGTTACTTTCAACTAGAGATAATTTTATGCAATTGTGAATGAATCATATAGTACCCTTGTTTGAGCTAACCTTTCACCTCTAGTCGTTAGTGCCCATGTAAATTAACCAATTTGGTAAATATCCATGTAAAATCAACCACTTTGGCAACCACAATTGTAAAAAATCAATCACTTTGACAACTATCCATGAAAAAGTAACATCTTCAGCAGCCACCCATGTAAAATCAACTACATGTACTTTGAAAACCACCAATGTAAAATCAACTCATTGTAAAAACATCCACTTCGGCAACACCCCATAACCACCCATGTAAAATCAACCACTTTAGCAATGACCAATTTAAAATCAATCACTCGTGTAAAATCAACAACTTCAGCAACCACCCATGTAAAATCAACCTTTTTTGCTACCACCCATGTAAAATCAGCCCCCTTAGCCATATACTTAGCGGTAACGCATATGTTTTTCAATGCAAGAGATGGGCAGGAGGTGACCTTAATACAAGGGTACTGCATGAGAGGAAACATCCGCAGAATACAGGACTTTTGGAAAACAGGATCAATGACTGGTCTTATTTTCATGGGAATAATTAGTAGCTGATATATTATTTTCTACAAGGACCATTACAAGAATGTACTAAAACCCTCTGTGTTTGTCTCCCTGTAATCAATAGTGTAGTCCTAGTATTCCATCTAGATAGGTAGTGTTGTTTACTCTATACTAGTCAATAAAATCCTGGAGCCATCCGCAGGCGCCTACTACGATAGCCATACACTTACTATGGATTGGTTTCAGCTTCGTGATCAGAATTTCCGATTCCATTGTGGATTATGGTAATGGAGTATAAACCCTACTTTATCTGTGGCATTGGCAAGACTGGTATTGATTTATCCTTTGATTTATCCTTTGATCTATAAGATCAATAGATCATGTCAATTTCCAACATCGTTTTCATACACTTTTTGTAAAGTTTAAATACGTTTTAATTATTTTAAGATAATCATCGCACTGATTTGGAGAGATAAATATAATTTTAATCAAGAACATTTCACTTTAAAGTAAACTATTGATATTTCCAGTCATTATCTAGCATCTCTTAATATGTAGGTGTCTTTACAAAATCTTTTTGATCCATTACTTTTCAATTAATGTATGTTATATTTATTTTTAATAATACAAGTTGTGATATTAGTGAAAGAATCTAGAAAGAGACTCTAAACCCCAATTAAAGAAATAAAAATAGTTGTGAAAAATATACATAAAATACAAATCATAGCATAGGTGAAATATTCCCACTAGTTCATTCATTCAACAAGAAATTAAATAAATAAATAAAAAATGTGGTTTGCATCTACCATAACATCTGTCTACCTTTCCAACCACTGGATTGCCAAGAGAACATATCCTGGGATCAACGGTAGTAGCCTCATTTCTGATTTTCAAGTGCCATCATTGAGTTCCTGACTATCACAATGTGGTAGGTAGCAGCATGCTCCAACATCTACGTACCATGAATACTACGTCACAGTTAGGATTGTTCCTAAAGACAGACAACCAGAGGAATTTCCCTATAGGGCAGAGGTTGTTGGACAAAACTAACATCAGCACTAGCTCTTGAAGCCGCAGGCTTTTCAATGGGCTGTCCTTACCATCAGAGCATATTATTATAGCATATTATTATACTCAGGATCACTGAAGACTTGTTACCAAACAGTTTTCTTTATAAAAGGTCAAACAAGTTTGTGCAGATTCCCACAGAAGTAATTAAAGAGAGGGTGGTACAGACAAATATGCCACATGTTCCTTGATTTAAGACATCTATCATCTGTGCTGGTATCCTCTGGTGTGAAGCCATGTTGTCTCAGCCAGCTGGGCCCAGATCTACATGCACAGCTTCCTTCCCCAGGTGCCCTGAGCAGGATGCAGGATAGACAAGGCATAAGTGATTCTCTAACTTTCAACCCAATAGTAATTACTCTTCCCTGTAGTTCGTACATGACTGAGGATCAGCCGTTTCAGCCCAGGGACATGATGTATAATTTTAAAATTATTTTAATTGGAGTTTAGAGCCCATTTAAAGATACTTTCACTAATATCACGGCTTGTTGAGGGCAGGGGGAAACGCGCAACATCTGTAACACCGAATGTTGCAGTAAACCTGTGAGCACTGCCTGGTACTGACAGACCAAGGATGATAACTGTATTGCTACGGTACAGTCAGTGCATCCTATCATGTCAGAAAGGTAACTTTTGCTGACATTGATGCCGGCTCTGAATTTGAACCCAGGGCCTTAGGCTCTGAAGTCCAAACAAATCTACCATTGCGCTACCACCCACATTAGAGGACAACACAACAGCTCACATTGCAATTACATGAAGAGGATAAAGTTTCTGAAGCCTGCCTACAGCGACTCCTGATTGTGATGATCCTCATTTCAAAATATTTATTCATCTCACTTAATGCAGTTTGATGCCCTGGCCACATGTTCCGACAAGTGGATTCCAGTAATTCATGAGACAGCATTTTAGTGGATTTCTTCAATTATCTATCAGAGGATGATGTACGGTCTCTTGGCACAGCTACGTCCTGTGGGTGAGCTTATATTCATGACCATTGGACACCACACAGGTTCAGACCTCTCAAACCATCAGATCCTAATAGAGCTCATTATCCTATTTAAGGGCAATTGGCATAAGTTCATTGAAAGAATCCTGGAATGAGTGGTATTTATTGTGTTAGAAGCTCTCAGCAAATGAGGGAGTTTAGTGTTGTGCAGGGCATTTTAAACATTCTAGTAAACATCTAAAAACATCTAAAAATAACATTTTGCATAGTTTACAAAATTGTTTAGAAGCATATTACAGGAAAGAATATACATGATTACACACATCATTAAAATAAAAGCCATGCAACGACCCAACATAGTAGTTTTCCTTGGCAATATCCAGGGTAATAATGGGTTTTTGTGATGAATATGATAGATGCACGTACCACACAAAATAATAAATGTTTTGAAAAGGTCTAATTATTTTAATGGAATGGTTTGCTCATTGGAACACAATGATTAGTGTCTCAGAAAATGACACTAAAGAGATAAATGCCAGATAAAAGTCATTCCAATAGTCAGTTCCATACAAACTATGGCTAAAATCTATCAAGTTTAATAGGATTCTAAGACTAATTTGATTAGAAGTGACAAACGTTAAAGTTTCTTAAGCTAATCATTTTTTTCTTTACTTAGAAGAATTGATTCTGTAGACAGCATTATTGGTAGAAATTGCTGTGACAGACATTTTTCTAGCTATTAGAATTGATGGTAACCAGCTTTCTTCTAATCTTAATACACTTAGGAAAAATATGTATATGCAGAATGTTAAACAATATGCATGTACACGTTATGATATTGGTTTCTCTTCCCATATTATGCATGGTAGATTTATTTAAATGTTACTACATGTAATAATTGCATCTCTCTGAACAATACTATAATAAAATATACTTAAAGCTCAAACAGATGAATGGTACAAATTTATCCTTTTGTTTCTGTTAAAGTTGTATCTTGCACAATTTGTCTTCAATCTGAATGCGTAAAGTATTCAAATTCACTTCTTGTTGCATATCATGTGGAATTTGATGTATGTAATCTACAAGTAAGTGGTGTTCTATTGTATATAATTGTCCAGTGTCACTCAATGTTATCCACACCAATGTGTGTTTCGTCTTTTTCACTATCAGTGTCAATATCACGATGCATTTTCTTACAATTTCATGAATTTAACAATAAGTACGTACTTCTTTTTCATGGCAAAATTGCAAGGTAAGGGTTTGTCCTTTGACAACAAATTCTGTTAGTTCTGTCTACAGGTTCCACGGTGAGTACTGGGTATCGTACCTTTCACCTGTTTCACCACCTACGTGTTGTCTATTTCAGATCGAGCGCAGTGGACCAGTCCATTCAGGCTCTCATGCAGGAGAAGGTGGATGCAGAGTTCCGACACGTTAAATTGGAAGATCTCAATGTCATTGCCACCCTCGGCATGGGTGGTTTTGGGCGGGTTGAACTGGTCAGTAACAGTCTTACAGGCCTGTGTGTCACAAAAGGGTCACTTCCTGCTATAGTAAAGCCATTGCAGTATAGTGACCTCAGTCGTCTATGTATAGATTGTTCTAAATTTCCCCAATATAAATGCCGTTTTGTCAGTACATTTTCTTGCATGTCACAGAAGTTATCATTTCTTGCTATTGATCTATGCTAGTATTCAGTAAGTATGTGGTATATATATTGTCAAGAGTTCCAAAACAATCTTCAGGCTTTGACCAAGTCCAACTGGTCAATATATACTCTTCCAGGGCTGCAGGTCATGAAAAGTTCACTTCCTGCTATCGTAAAGCCATGAGAGTATTCGCCTGAAATAACTTCCATGCATCCTGATTATCCACAAAATCTAGATGCTACAATGTTGGGCAACGATTGATTTGTATTATTGAACCCTGCCTGGGGTTGCCCCTTTGACTAAGTGTTGGACTCGCATCGCAACCACTCGGGGTACGAATTACCAAATTCACATCATCCCAGTACATAAAGTTTACATGGGTCTCTACAGGTTCAACTTTCTGGTGACAATCTGAAGACGTATGCACTGAAGTGCCTTAAGAAGCAGCACATCATGGACACTCGGCAACAGGAACACGTGTTCTCGGAGAAGAAGATCATGATGGAAGCCACTACGCCATTTATAACCAGGTCAGTGGAACATTTCCAGTCCCTTGTACGGGGAACTTAACCCTCCAACTGCTGGCGCCATATTCACAAAAGTGTTTAAGTCAGTTTTTGAAGACCAAAGCTGACTTAAACCTTTCGTGAATACGGCCCCAGGACTAATCACAATCACAGTTGGTTTGTGCATGTTTACTGCAACATTCAGCACTATATGGGAGTTGCAGGTTTCTTTCAAAAACTCATCAGCCATTATATTAGTGAAAGAACCTTGAAATTGGCTCTAAGCCTCAATTTACAAAAAAATAAATAAATATTAAAATAAATAAATTTAAACAAATCACAATCACCATTCTATAAGGCATCCTGTGTTGCATCCAGCACTGAAAAGGTTAAATGTACAGAAAGCCTGAGGATCATATACCCTTCATGCAGTAAAGAACAGTTCCATACATTGAGAAATTTGTATTCGTAATTTAGGGGTTAATTTGCAAAGAAATCTGGTGGAAATTGATACATGCTAGCCCAGTAGCTGGTTCAGTATTCAAGGCTCCAAGATGTTACTAAGAGACAAATTCTATTTTAAAGCAATTTACACTTCCTCCTATATCTAAATCTACGTTCTAAATTTGGATTCTTCTATGTTTCACCTCATCAACTCAATAACTCGACTTGTATTCGATGGATCGGAATTGAATTCACTGTGATTATTGTTTGGACCATAGAGAAGACTGTGATTGGCACTAGGGCAGATCCAATTCATTTCGGTCTACAAATCAATGAAATTTCAATTTTGATGTATTTTTGGGGGTATCCTTCTCCCTGCTAGGGGTGATTCTAAGCACTGCTCTAGGGCATCCCCGGTTGTCGCCAAGAGAAAGTTAAGTGTTTTGTGTTTTTCCAGGGTTTCTCCTTTTCTTAGAAATTGCATGAACACAATCTCAATGGGCAAGTCATGTGTCTTTACATCATTGTGTCATTGAGTCATGTCATCAGGTTTTATTGCACATTATGCACATTACTAAATGCACAGGGATGGGTGATAGTGCAGTGGTAGAATGTTGGACTCCGGAACTGAAGGTTCCAGGTTCAAATCATGCCCCAGGGGCCCGGCATCAATGTTCACGAAAGTTACCTTTCTGATGCGATATTGATAGGATGCATGGTCTGTAGAGTGGCAATACAGTTATCATCCTTGGTCTTGTACTCGCAGGTTTACTGCAACATTCATATCAGTGATGTTATGCATTTCCTCATATCCTAAACTGACAAGTCATGATGAAAGAATCTAGAAAGCGCCTTTAAATCCCAATGTAAAAAAAAATATTATTTAAAAAAATAAAAAACCTACATGCACATTATAAAGTGTGAGAAGCATCATTTGCAAAATGACAATTGTAAATGTAGCCAGGTGAGATATAAGATGCTCCTATACTGGTCTCAGCCATCAGGGTTACCCCTTTGGCTTATTCAATAGAGCGTCGGACTCACAATCCAGCAATTTGGGTTCGAATCCCAGGTTTCAGCATGATCCTCTGTTATAGTGATACCTAAATATATTTGGCCAACTGTTTTATGGTCTATTGTCAGTAAATATGGCCCTTTTTCATCATAATCTGATAACTAAATCCATAGAAAAAGGATAGTAAAAACTCGGATATGGATTTTTCTTGTTTTACTTTTATAAGTTTATACTACTTATACTACTTTTAATGGAAATTCATGAAGCAGACAGTTGCTTGCTATTGTAACTTGTTCAGATTCACGTACGGTATATGCTTTAATATTGATTTCTGAAATGGGTTTCTGGATGGTCACGTCATTCTATATAAACCCTCTCCCTTCTGGATTAGGCACAGACACTGTTCTTTAGGGCATCTCCAGTTGCATATGCATGGAGAGGGTTAAATAATTTAATTGCTGAATATTGTGTTAACACAGCTGAACAAGACGTGTTTTTTTGTTCAAAGTATTTAACCCATGTCTGAACAATTCACACGCATATGTCATTACATAGGTATTAGAGCCCATTATTTCCCCCAGTTTTCTTTAATAAGGTGTCTGGAGTTGCGTAGAATGTTCTGGCGATGGCTGGCACTGTCATGCATGTATCTAAATGACTGGGTTTGCTCTATATAGTATTGATCCTGGCAGCATCCCTGACCAACCTCAACGTTTTACTTGTAAGAGTTGGAGGTCTCCATTAGACTTTACTACTGCACAAATAGCATTGCAAGGTAATGACATAATAAACAAGCAATTACCATCCACATGATGTATCCAAAGTCCTCGTGAAGTCATTGTGGTGTATTTTATGTCCAAAAATGTGGGTACGGATACATGAAATTTTCAGGATTTCTATTGTGTAAGAGAATAGATTGTTTTTAAGAGACCAGTGCAATAATGATGTTTGTATTAATTGGGGTCTAGAGCTGTTTTCAACCAATAACAATATAGTTAAATTTGATTTTGTATTACAGAAAAGCTGTCATAAAATGTATACCGGTAACTAACTTACATATTGTGCTGAAATTTCCCCTTGTCTTGTCAATAGAAACAAAATTACATGACGGCATGACTTGACTGGCAATGGTTTGTCTGCACATCTTAGTATATTTGATTTAGACATATTTTATCAACTATAGCACATACGTTAGTACAGTTGTACCTTGCCAGACTACAATATTGCTGCCTGTTCCACAGAACTATTGTACTACCATGTCGTAATTCCTGTACTTAACACAGAGTTATGACTCTCATAGCACTACGATCGTTCTGTGGAACGGTGACCTGGCAGATCTATTTCCTCAAGATCAGTAACACCAATAGTATTGCTTTCAGAAGACAGACACACACACACACACACACACACATACACACACACACACACACACACACACACACACACACACATACACACACATATACACATGCACAGAGAGAATATAATACCTCCAATTCATAATAACCGATTGTGTTGATGGAAATCTAATACCTGTTAATATTTAATATTTTAAAGCCTCAAGGATGATCTTTGAAATTAAAATTAAGAGTGTTCTCAGATTGTTTGCTCTAACCTAGGCTTGGATGAGTGTTAATTACTGCCTGAAGTAGAAACAGTAAATTTGCATTTAACCCTCTCCCTGCTGGATTAGGCATATACATGTACTGCTCTTTAGTGCATCTCTGATTGCCTTAGGCAGGGAGAGGGTTAATGCAGATATAGCTTGTAGATTTCAGGTATTCCTATAATAGTAGCATTAGTCAGTGTTGTTTTCCACAGTGTACTAATAGTAATATAGGTACTAATTACGTAGTATTTATGAAGGGCCAAGGATATCAAGTTGGAAGTCGCTTATAATATAGATACAGAAATGATCAGGCCTGCATTTCATGAAAGGTGTGTATATTTATGCCAGATGTATATCAGGATGTAAAGCACAGAGTTGGGTGTACTGCATGCAAGTACTCTGTGCTTTATGTCTTGATATAAGTCCAGCTTAAATATACACCCCTTTTCGTGAACCAGGCCTGATGATCAAATCAATAACAAAACTTAATTATATAATTATGGTAATTGAAACATAATCAATATTTTGAACAAAAATGTACAAGAAATATGAATAATGTTTAATTGTTATTTTAGTTCTATGATAATGATATGAATTAATATATGCTGGTACCAGGAGTTAGTAATGTTTTGGCCAAGGAGAAAAGTCTGTGAAGGATTGTTACATACTTATGATGTTTAAAATAGTTTTAGAAAATTATTATATCATGGATGAGCATTCCAGACATATGTAATATATTTAAATATGGTAAGCTGAGTTTTTCATTGATGATATAAATAAATAACTCCTTTACTATTTGGTTACTAAATTGAAATGCTAGTACACTGTACATGTAGAATGACATACTAGTAATTAGTTATTGCTTCATGGCTAATCATTTTATTTTTCTCTCTCTTTCTCTTTCTTTCTCCATATTTTAATTGCGACTTAAAGCTGGTTTTCAAGATTATTTTGCTCATATGAGTGCATGAGTGAATATGGAGCATATGACTTGAAGAAAACCTGCAACCTGTAGCTAGCACATAGTGTTGCAGTAGATCTGTAAGTACAGGCTGCTGCTGATATCTGTACTGATGAATCGAGGACAATAACTGCACTATTACAGTGCATTAATTGCATCCTATCAAGACTGCTTCGGAAAGGTTACTTCTGCAGACAGTGATGCCAGTTCCCCCAGGGTGGATTCGACCTCAGGGACTTCGGCTTTGAAGTCACAAGATGGCAACATTTACATTATTGATTCAGTGAAATGAGAATCTAATTACCGAGTTCTTAACTCTGGACTGGTCAACAAGAAGAACTGGTATAGTGTCGGCATCTGTTAATGGATTGCATTTCGGTCTTGCCCATATAAAACTGTACATTGTCTTCTTAATGTTTGTCCTGAGTACAGTAGGCAGCTGGACCCTTTCAGCAATTTATGATTTATTTTGCAAGTTGATCTTTCCTTGATGTAAAAGTGGCATACTGGTATATCATATTTCTCTTTATTACACTACTTTTTAAGATATCAGCCATGTCATAACCGTTGGCTGATCTCTCACTAGTGAGATATCACTTTTCTATTTATAACTACTTTTAATCACGTCATCACATCGATTGTGACGATTTTTGTCTGGTTACGATGACGTCACAAGTTAACAAACTGTGACATAACAGGTCAGGTCACAGGCCTCACATTCACAACGTCTACAGCTGTCTAAACTGACTGTTTATGTTTTCCATTCATTAGTTTAAACTTGAAGATCTTGTAATTTCGATTGATGGGTTCTGTACCCTCTTGGTTTATCAGTCACACAAACAGAGTAATCATGAACATGCCTGACATGAACGGAATATTTATTTGGGATGCATTCATGAACATGGTTATGCAGTCGAGCCTTATCACTGGTTACGTAGTATGTATTCATGTGCATGTTTGTACTAACATGGCAGGCTAAACTTCCATTGAGGTAACATGCGAACAACATATTTCCATGTCACGGGTGTAGTGTAATAAATAAAATACTAAACTTGCTTCCGTGTGATACCATTTATATTAAACTTGTGAATAGTTTTGGTATCTAACTCGCTGTCGCTCATTAGATACAAAAACTAGTCTACTCGTTTAATAAAAATGGTATCACACGGAAGCTTGTTTAGTATTCTCTATATATGCAATAATGTAATTTTGTAAATTAGATAAATGCTTTTTTGTGTGTGCAGGCATGAACATTGTAATCATTGGTTTTTTTGGGGACATATATTCATGGTCAAATGTATTTACCTTAAAATATGTGCATTTGATGTGTCTACACACATTTATAGGGTAACAGACTACATTTTCTGCATGTCCTACTGGTTTTCAATATTTAAAAAAAAAAGAGCTTATTTTTCTATTTTTTATTTATTATCTTGCAATGCATGTGCCTAATGTAGGGATAGTTTGCCTACTTAATACTAACTGGGGAAGGATTCCTGCTGCAGAGTTGATCAACAAATCATTCACTCAGCAGGAACGGAGGTATTCTTCTCTTGCTGCTGAATTGGGTACTGACACTCTTCTTGTATATTGATATGACAAATGCCTCCAGTAAGACATGTTTCTGTAGCTGACTGTGTTATTCAGGAGTCTTTGGATGACGTGGGCAAGGAGCTGCACCAGATGCGAGGAGAGCTGCACAAGCTGATGGAGGAGATTGAGGGCAAGGACCGGGAGATCATGAACCTGGAGAGAGACCTCCGGAGGACCAGGGAGGAGGCACAGCTCAAGTGAGTCACATCATTTCTCAAAACAAGCTCAACTAGGAGGTTTTGCTCAGCTGAGATTTTCCCCAATGACTGACTAATTCAGTGATATAACTTGAGTAAAATTTCAGCTGTTTGAGGTTTTACTCATTGCTTATAAACCTCTTATGATGTCATCCTATTGTTTTCCACTGTACCTTCTCCTATCGTCAAGACCCAGTGAGACCTCAACGTATATGCTCTACTACAACTTGAATCAGTCCATCCGAGGTCTTACTTGGAATACTTGAGGTCTTACTTGGAATGACTTGGTCTTACTTGGAATGACTTTAGGTTTTACTGACCATCGCAGAACGACCTGTATAGTGTCTAATCACACGTGTTTTTGAATACAATATTTAAATCGAAATATTACAATCGTGATAAAATAATCTTTTCATCAGTCAGGATCGAACT
>JAUTBV010116167.1:0-13623 GCA_032361325.1 Lepetodrilus fucensis
CTCTGATTTAATAATATCACGTGACCGGCATATGCCGCTGCCGCCGGGTCGCTCGTTTCGTATATATCTCTACCGGCGAACAATTTTGTCGGTCCCAATCGAGCGCTACCATATAATTTAGGCCCTATCCAGTTATACGTATGTATCATAGAATTTAGGCTCTATCCAGTCATATGTATCTTAGAATTTAGGCCCTATCCAGTCATATGTATCATAGTGAGTCAGTGAATATGGAACGTCACTGCGGGAAAACTATATGTATCATAGAATTTAGGCCCTATCCAGTCATATGTCAAATTTTAATGTATCAATTGATAAACAAACAAAAAAATGTTTCAACTCAATAAAATGTCATTGCAATGGCTTGAGCATGACCATATAAATATACAAATTAAAATATTCATAAGAACAACAATTTTGCTC
This sequence comes from Lepetodrilus fucensis, assembly GCA_032361325.1. NCBI lineage: Eukaryota > Metazoa > Mollusca > Gastropoda > Lepetellida > Lepetodrilidae > Lepetodrilus > Lepetodrilus fucensis. Next base: position 424 of record JAUTBV010116167.1, read on the forward strand.
ATTGGTTGCCAGCTGATAATGTACATGTTAATAAATGTTTTAAAATGCTGGACAACATACGCTTCAACCTATGGAAAGGTCTCCGACTGTGACCTTGAAATATCTGGGAATGTCATGTCAAACATAGCGAGTATGAATGCCCTAAAACTTTGAAGTTGAATATTAATATGCAGACAGGAAAATACATAAAACATGTGAAGAGGCTTGTCATCAACAATGAATGTAATCAACATTACAGTTGTGCACATGTTAAAACTGCGGAAACCTCCAACCTATCAAATTCTGACACATGTGCTGTCATCGCAAGATCAATATAGTGTAACAGGTGAGAAAAAAAAAACAAGGCTAAATTAAATTTGACTGCTGGTCTAAAATGACTGTGGTAGCAACTTGTACCGCCACCACTCTTCACCAACTACGCCATGTACAATTAAGCAGAAAATTAAGATTTACAAAGTGAATGACATCCCTAAAATATATGTGAATTAATAGGTTATAATATTATAACTGTCCTACTGGTGAACTTGTAGTGTTACAGTCGTGTGTCATAGCAGGCCTCAAAGTAACAAGGAGCCAAATGGTCAATATAAGTGAAATATTGGTCGCCAAATGCAAAATTAAGTCACCACGGAGACTAAATTAGTTACTAAATTGAGTCCTGCAAAGTCATAGTGTTACGGTCAGTCATTTTGTTAAATGCGTCTCTGGAGAGCAGACAACACATCAACCAACCCATACTGGCAACTCTTGCCCTGGCAGAGGTCAGTTGAGAGTGATGACGACTATGTATCAGTTTACATTGGTTCTATGTTTAAACAATTTACCACAAGGCAAACATTTTATCTAGCACTGACAATATCTAATAAAATAACCCATAAAATCCACTACTATATTATTCCGCATAGAATCATAGAAATACTACATAAATATGCTTTATATTAAAATCTATGTTTTTTACTCTATTTATATGAAGTTAATAAACCATACTTTTTATCCTTGTATTTTAAAAATAAAATGTTAGAAATATCACATTAATCTAATTATGCTTTAACATTGTAGGAAACTCTGCAATCATTGAAACTTTGCAATGGATTGGACATTCATATCACTTGACAAATTTAACAAGCTACGATTCAAAGATTAAAATATTATCACCAAGATATTAAACCTAATGGGTTTATTAATGTTTTTAGTACCATGTGAAATTGTAGTGTTTGTGGTTTAGGAGACATTTGCTTGTTAGATGTGTTGGTGGGGCACAGATTCCACAGATTCCACATTCTCTAGACTCAGGCTCAGTGACCTCTCCTACACCACCTCTGACCCCGGACAATACCCTTACGAGAACTTCACTCTAATCTAAATAGAGCAAGATGATGATAATAATAATGTATTTATATCGTGGTAAATTCCATACATTCAGAGTAAATTTTTCTTTACAATTTGCAACAAAATTTGGACAGAGGGTCTACGTCTTCTCACAAATATCGCAAGTGTAAAGACGTGTCTTCTGAATAGTTAAATATTATTTTTAATTTATTCATCCTGATGTAGTAGGAATAAACTGAGAAATGTCCCTATGAGTAACAGCCAAAGACCAGTGGCGTATGTAAGGAGAGACGCTGGGCCTGTGTCTCGGAGGATGGCGATTACGAGGCCTGACATGAAAGTTAACGGAGCGCTATTAGGACTCCGCCACTCACAAGACACGACACCAACACTCGCAGGTTGACCTGCGACCTCTAGAGGTCACGACACAAAGGCAATTCAGCCTGGGGTCCGGTAGTCTATGGGAGAATCACAAGACGAATGATTAAGTATTCCCCGCACCCCCCGAGTGGCAAGCAAAGGTTTGATTTTAATACACAGCATGAAAGAGTGGGCGTCTGGGTAGGCTGAGTATGTCAGAAACACGTCGAGAAACACGTCGGTCATGCCATCGCTTGCTGTGCCACATATTGCATCATGATGTTATGGAAAATGCAAGATTTGCTTATAGAGATACACTTAAGAGATGAGGCAAAGAAGGGAGGTAACTCAATCTGCATGCCTAATATGTTTGAATATAGATTTGCAATTATAAATTAACATGCTAAAAGATGACTTCTTAATATTGGATAAATAATTATTGGCCAATTGTTGTTTGTTGGTTGAACTTAAAGATTGAAAGGAGTTCTGTCCATTAGACTTGGAGCATGAATACCTCCATCCTTCTACCGTGCAGTTCGAGACAGGAAGTGAGGCACCCAATATACAGGAAGTAGTTTGTGTGAGCGTCTGCCATGCACAGAACAGAGTCATAGATATTGGAAATAGAACATTGTAATCATATTTCATCGAAGTCCATTGCAATCAATTTCAACTAATTGTTCCTCGTATGCCTGGTTAAAAAATATAATCCAAAGAATTTTTTGTTTATTACCTAATGTACATGTCAGTGTTTCTTTAATATTGATAATGATTTCACTAATGTTATTAGCATGATTAGGACACAGCTGATTTAACCCTCTCTATGCTGGAGGCAACCGGAGATGCCGTAAAGAGCAGTGCTTGTATCAAATCCAGCAGTGAGAGGGTTAAAGTGATCAGGGTTAAGTGAAATAAAATAGAAAATGTGTAATTTAATTTAACTTAACAACTATCATGGACGGCTCATTGATAATATCTGTATTGGATGTAACACAATGTTTTAATTCATCAAGATAACCATGTTAATTTGTTATGTTCCAAATAAGATTATTTTTCTTATGCTGTGAAGAGAGAAAAAAAAAAAATCCAATATAACAGACAAATCTTTTTCTTTTAACTACAAATAAACAGAACCATGTAATATATTCAATGTATTGCTTCAAAATGTATTCATGGAAGTAGGCATGACTAGTAACAGTTGTTTAGTAGCAGTGTCTATAAGCATATGTGTGTCAAACACTCTGCTATACATTACAATACGCACTTATCCACTTGTTATGATATGGCTTGAAATAACATGCTGGCTTATAATAAAAATAAACCATATTGTTTGTACTGAATTGGCCCCAAAATTTACTCAAAATTGTGATATAAAATAAACTGGCCATAATATAATTCTGTCGTGCAATATGTATATAATTTTAGAAATTTGACACAGTATGGGTTACTAGTATTAAAGATATTGTTCAACAACAAACAAAAAAACCAGCTGTAGCACATATATAATATATGTAGTTAGGTCATTAAAATAGTTAACATAGAACCACAAGTTTTTGTTCCGCATGTAGAAGAAACAGGAAATGGCTGTGACATTGGTGGGGACAATTAAAACAAATAAAATTAAGAAAAACACTTCATTTGTAACTAAACACCTGTGCAATATTATTCAAAAACGTTTTGGTGACTACAGATTTAGAAAATTGAAATTAGCTTGTTGGAGGTTGGTGGATTGTCCAATATGAGGACAATTGAAATCAAGTACAGAGAAAGACAACTTTAGGTCCAGACAGTGAGTGAGTGAATATGGAGTTTAACGTCGCTGCGGGAATCTTTCACCCATTTGCAACAAATATTTTGACAAGAGACCAGGTTGTGTACCAGTACTGTTTGGCGGCCTCACTGTGCATGTCGTGCAAATCGGGTAAAGTACTATGTTCAAAAGATTTGAACTTGTACTATGTACTTGCAAAATACTTGCACTGAAAAACATTAGAAAATGTATTGCTGGAATTGGAAACCTATAAACAATGAAACATACTGGAAATTTCAGAGAAAAACAAAGCTCAATGACTATAAACATGCTCCTACAAAGTTTGAAAATAATATAGTATAATACAATCAATTAAAATCATAATAGAAACTAGTTTACTCATGCTTTGATCACTTGAGATTAACTTAAGTTCACACATGCTTTCATGGATATTGTAAGAACATACTTAAATCTATCTTATCTTCATGGTGAAATATACAAAGTGACAAGAGAACTAGCTCTATTTTAGCATAATTTCAATAAACCTTGTTTCCAAAATATCATGTTATTTGCAATTTTTTCTTCATCAAAGATAAAGAAAGCTTTGATGTAGAGGATATGTGATGGTTTTTTTGTGTGTTTTTTTTGTGGTAAACTTTCACGTGAAATAATTTGTCACCTACCCAAACCCACCCACACATATCACGCTGGAAATAAAAATAAACAACAAAATCATTTCTTACAGTACCTCCGTAGACTCCCATCTCTTCAATGATCAACGTCCAACAACAACTGATCTCATATTAAGATCAAGGCATCCAAGAGCTCAGCAAACTAGACTACCAAGTTTCCTCCTTTCAATGGAAGCACAACCATACAAACTTAACCCTGGTTTTACTAGAGCAACAATGTAGATGATCAATTCAAACATAACTGTAAATATGGTTGAACTTCCAATTACATTTTTGATTACATTTGACTTGTGAAATTGGAACTCATTCCAGATTAATTCAGTTAATTTCAATGTTGTGTTGGTTACATTTTATGACAAACCAGTCAATGAAATCCCGTTAATTTATGATAAGAGTTTTCAAAATGGATAAAAAAGGAGATGCGCTTGGCAGCTAGACTATCAAAGCTGAAATCTAACATTTCTGGTTAACAGGTATGTATAATATGAACACACGACTTGCTGAAGAAATGGATGCCAGATTTCAATGTTTGTTTTAAAATATGTGATGGGAACAGCCACAGCTCAAGCTGCCCACTCGACCGATATGTAGAAATACATTCATGAAGGAAATTAGGTGGCTATGCATCGTTGTATATTTGTTCACCATGAACGGGAAAATCTCCTGGATATTTTTGACTATGATCACACACGCAATACACCTACGATGCATGCTGGCTGCATATCAAGATCACAATACGGCCGACGCCTACTGTTGGCCGGGTCATCCAACCCTAAGTGGGCCTCGATGTCGTAGGTCAGCTTGAGCCATGGTTGTAAACATACTAGCCTTGCTATCACACACAGGTCTTACGAGTTTTCGAAGTGCCAAAAATATGGGAATGTTCCCATTAGGAAAAATAATTTTGAGCCAATCGGTGGGCATGTGTCATGCCTCTGCGAACCTACTGCATGCTGAAATATCTGCGGTACTGCTATTGTGATAGCAATCAGCCCTCATTAATACTGTGAGGGCATACATGTGTCTAACAGAAAGCAACAAGAGAATGCAGTTCGTCTTGGAACCAAGTGCTCATACCGTGAACGCAGATCAGTGCATCAAACCCCCCTACAGTACAACGACCAGCAGATATTGTTGGTGTTTTACGGCAATACCACACTCCTAAACACACACAATTTGACACGACAGCACACCGATGCCAACACGAACGCATTCAAATTTTACCACCCCATACTTTCTACTCAATTCAATTATCTAATGGGGTTGTTTTGAGAATCATTTAAAATTACACATTTATACATATGCAAATCATACATATGCTGAAAGTTAATTTACTGTTAAAAGAGCTCAGATGAAGACTCTTAAATGCATTCAATGTGTACAGATTTCTAGTTTAAATGACAAGACAACAAGCCGCTCACAGTATGAAGGAGGTTAGGGCCAGTATGGACAGTTGTAGAACGCGGGGTCACTGCAATTCAATACTTACCAGGTTTGTAATAGAACTCCTGCGGGTCGCTGATCTTGCCGCGGCAGATGATCATGATCTGAACCATGATGGGCTTAGGCATCGTCTTATCAGGGTATTCGGGGACCTTGCATATCAGATGTGTCTGAAATATAGAGTTAATTTACATTTAACCTCACTACAACAGGGTTAGAACTTAACTTTAAAACATACTTGCCCAAATAATGATATAAATAACAGAACATGAAATCTTTACTAGCCCATAGGTTACTTTTAACATTAGGAGAAATGGATCGGGCCGCCGGGCGAGTGGGAACTTCTAGCCCTGCTACAAATATGCATGATCTTGTCCTATATACTTTCAAATTCTAATTTCCCTCATTCTGTACTTCGTGTATTATTAATAGTCAGTTTCCCTTTTTGTGTCTTTTGAAAACAGTGATTTGCCCCTTAGGTTAATTTTTGAATAAAACTATACAAGGCCCTACATATAGGCCATGTATTAACCCTTCCTCTGTTAAAAGCAGCCATAGCTCCCCCCATAGAAGCTTTTGATTGAATTAGTGCTTTACATCGCAGCCAGAATATTTCACCACTAGGCATGATGGTGACTAATCCAGAGTGAGTGAGTGATTATGGAGGTTTAATGTCGCACATCTGCGACAATGACTAATCCAGCAGTGAGAGGGTTAAAGCAAGACGTAGGTACCTGCTGGAAGTACTCCTGGTCGATGTCGGCCTCCTTGGTCCACATGATCTTGCCGTCCTCCGTGGAGACTTCCTGGAAGCGCACCATGGTGCCCTTGAGGAAGTTCTTCCCGATGATGAACAGCTCCTGGCCCCCTGTGGTTGCCGCCTCCTCCAGACTCATCTTGCTGATCTCCGGCTGACCCACCGGCTGAGCTGTAGGTGGAGATGACATTACAGAGGAGGAAACTACATTACATAGGTGGAAACAACATTATAGGTGTGGATATGATGTTACAAGGATGGAGATGACATTACAGGGGTGGAGATGACATTTTAAAGGGGTGGATACAACATTACAGAGGTTGAGACGACATAACAGAGGTGGAGATAACATTATAGGTGAAAACGACATTACAGAGGTGGAAACGACATTACAGAGGTGGAGACGACATTACAGAGGTGGAAACGACATTACAGAGTTGGAGATGACATTACAGCGGGAGGGGGAGGGAGGGAAAGAGACATTACAGGTGTGGAAACAAAAATATAGGGCTGGAGACAACAGTACACATGGACAGCCATGTCATAATCTTAAAGATACTGAAGCAATCCATCTATGGTGGAACGACAGTATGCAGCAGCTGAGTTATTTTAAGAACAAAAACATTTATCAAGAATATTTACATGGTCTAGCAAGGTCCAAGTTACATGTAGTTAGATGATGGGAATTCTACCAGTTTGCTATCAGCTCAGAGTGTGTTCAACTTACTGCAGATAATCGGGGAGGAGGAGACTTGAAGTGTTTGACAGCTGCCGTCAGGCTTCAGAAACACCACGCGGAATATCAAGCGAGCTCTGGTACTGTTCTTCTTCTTCTGTCTCGCCTTGGCGACACCGATCCTCTTTTCTACGTCGGCGTTACGCAGCTTCAGTATGCCGACACAGTCCACGCTGTCACAGTAGAGAAATCATTATTAATGTGAGGCGATTTTTTAATTTCATCTTTGGTACAAAGGTAACAATGCATTGTTGAATTGTTCCCTAGATGCTTTTAGATGAAGAACAGGAAATAATTTTATCATTCAAATTGAATAGATATGCACAATTAGATTCAGCCAGATTCAACCTGCTCCAACGTACATCATATGATCTTGTACTGAAAGTCTAGTTACAAATTTCATTCCAGTTACCATGGTTACAAAGTTGATTCAATTTACCTGGTAGTCATGTCATTAGAAGGTGTCATCTCTATCTCTATGACAACGGTGCCCTCGATCTCCTTTTCTTTAGAAGGTGTGGAGTTTTTTCCGCACACCTTACAGGCCTGGTAGAACCCGTGAGGCTTGACTCGGCCTGTCTCATTCCCAACAAACACTTGCAGAGTTACGGGCTCTTTGTAACCAATCAACTGCAAGGGCAAGGTCAGTGTTAAATAGAATTGTCAAGCAAGAGTGAGTGAGTGAGTATGGAGTTTAATGTCACTGCGGGAATCTTTCACCCATTTGCGACGAGTGTCAAGCAAGAAGTAGGTAGACAGGTAAAGATTGTTGTAAGTAAATATCAAATAGTTAATGCAAGTATGGAGTTTTATCATATTTTTAAAAGGGTATTCATTACAATACATTACAATACATAATACTACTACTAATAATAATAAAAAGAAAATATGGACAAAAATCAACATTTGAAAGTATTCTCATCCTGTTCCAATGATTGTATTGCTACACAATATAAGAGTTGAACTATCTATCAATGTATATCGAGTTACGACTCGTAGCTATTTGATCGTTCTATCAAACTTGAACCTGTGCAATAACTGACCAACTAGGCCTGCTCACCTTGACCATGGGATGACCCTGCTGTGACCTGTCCTTGACCGCACCCCGACTCCCCTCCGTCAGGTAGCGGGCGCGGTGCTGTTCCTCTGGCTGCGACGTGATCTTCAGCTCGTACTGCTGTGTCCGCGACGGGAACTGTGTCCCCAGCCCGGTTTCTTTCACCTTGCGGGTGTGTGGCTTGTGCAGCGGTGGCGCCATAGACTTGAGAGTTCCAGTCTCTGTTGGCGGCAATGTTTGGCTCGTTGTTCTGAAAGGAGGAGTTCTATTACAAACCTGGTAAGTATTGAATTGCTGTGACCCCGCGTTCTACAACTGTCCATACTGGCCCTAACCTCCTTCATACTGTGAGCGGCAGTACATGTCTTTCGGAAAACAGGATGGAATTTCGTGTAATATTACTGAATGGTGGATGGTATAGACAGCAACAGGAGAACATAAACACATCAGGGGTGCGTTCAAAGACACAAGGGCTGAGTAAGCTGCTTAGCTAAACTGGTTCCATGTCCCATCTACGGTTCATGCGACTCCTGAGACAGTGGCTAGTTTGGTAAGTCGCTTGCAAGCCGCTTGTGTCTTTGAACGTACCCCAGTTCTTGATTTACTGGAAATACTTCATACCTGGCATCCGGTGGTGTCTGCTTGCCATTCCGATTCTTCGTGGAACCGAACGTAAACAGAGATTCGTTCTCCTGACCGAACTTGGTGAACTTGAAGTCCATGTTGGACTCTGCACCACCAGCGTCGAAGAGTTTCTCCACGGAGATCTCGGAGACGAGGTCGTCGGCGAGGTCCGAGTGGGCGTCGGTGTTGTGTTTGGACTTCTGAACCTTGCTGGGAACGTCCGCCTCCAGCTGGTCGGCCTTGAAGCAGGAGATGTCCCACATGTCAGAGTTGGCGTCGTCTTCCTCGTGGGAGTTGATATGGAGCTCCGCCGACTTGTTGATGAGCGTCAGCTGACTGACGGGGTCGTGGAACACGCTGTTGGGTGACGACATCGACGATGCGGTCTCGGGGACGTTGTCCTCGGGACTGGACACGGGACTGGGACTGAGACTGCTATTGTCCACCTCTGCGTTGTTGGTCAGCATCTGTCGCAGCATGGAGTGCGTCTGCTCCTGTCTTGCCACGCTGGCTTGTATCGTTAGCTTCGGTTTCATGTCGTTGACCAGGATTTCCCGGATGCTGCTGGCTACGGTCGTCGTGGGCTGGTCCGGGATCTCGACATTGAGGAACCCCGGCGTTGTGGAGGCCGTGACGAAGGCGGAACCCGCAGAGAACGGTGGAGTCTGGCAGAGAGAGGAAGGAGCGCTGGTTGTGGGGGTGTCGTGACTCTGCTGTTGGTTGGCGACAGAATCCAGGACTGTCTGGGCATCAATGGCGCCTGTTGGCAGGGCGGCGACTGGTGGGAACATCTGGAGGTTGACATTCGCCAAGTCAGCTGGCAGAGCAATTTGTCGCTGCTGCTGTTGTTGTTGTTGTTGCTGCTGCTGCTGTATTGGTGCAGCATCTGGAATGAGAACAATACTGCTATTGCTGTTCTTACTGACATTAAGATATTGCTGACATTAAGATATTGCTAATATTGTGGTATTACCGATAAGATATTGGTGATCTTGTGGTATTACTGACATAATATTACTGACATGATATTTAGGTCAAGGCAAAAATCAAACAGACATGGGTACCGATAGGAAGTTTTCAAGTTACGTACCAGTAATCATTTTTACCGGGCTCCCATTAGCTGCAGCAACCTCAGTGATAGCAGACTGCTGTCCTATCTCACCATGTGCTATCGTCTGATTAATGCCATTCATCTGCACCACACTGAAACTTCCCGGTGAATTATCCTCTTGTGACTGGGCCTTGTTTTTCACATCACCCAAACTGCTATCGGTAGACATAACACTGATAATACAAGCGTTGGATATCGTTGGAGCTGTATTTTCTGCATTTACCGCAAAAGAAACCACGGGTAAATTGTTGGATGAAACCAAAGTTGAACAGTTTGACTGGAACACACTGGTGAGAAGGGCGGGGGAGTTCTCCTGGGCCGTGTCCGTACACGTATACGCCGCCGAGAACGCGGGCATGTTGCCCTGGTTACTAACAGTCACTCCGCTTTCTTTGGTTATATTCGTCTGACCCGATGAGAGCATTTGATTCAAAACATCAGTAAGGTTTGTTTCCGTTATTCCTGAAAATACGAAGATGCATGGATGTAATATATACACTTCTAATAGTTGGACTTTTAATTTGATGGAGTATCAATAGTACCATTTCTGCGGAAACAATGCTTCCCATATGCTGTTGCCTGGCTACTTACTGACGTTCTCCATGGTTGCCGTGCCGACTGGTCCGCTGTTACCGTGGTCACCAGGAATGTCAGGGGGCTTCATTAGATTAATAAACAGCTGACTGCCATCTGCCCCAGAAAAATCTGCAAGAGGGAAAACAATTCTTCTATAAAAGTTAAAACAGTCAATTTCCTTGGCTAATGGAATGTACCCGAGGCTAACATAGATACTGTGAGGCCGGCAGGGGTGGGTGGGGAGTGTGTGGGGGAGTGGGGAGTGATGACTGACTTAGAGGCACTGTGAGAGGTGCAGGGGGTGGGGACATATCTAAGACTGCGAGTGGAGCAAGGTGGGGGTGAGAGGGACATACCTGAGCAGTTGGCAGGCTGACTAGTGAGGACCTGGGAGACCGGAAGGGGTGGAGACATCTGAGGCTGGGTGGGAGCCTCCCCGGACTGCAGGAAAGAGTTGATGATGTCCGGGACTGACTGGAGACGATCTTGGGCTGCCTGAGGGGAGCCTGAAACATTAAATTGTGGAAATGTAGCACCAATAGTGATAAAAACAGAGCTGATAATAGTAGCCAAGTTAATGATAAAGGCTCATTGATGGATTACGCACATGTCCAGCTCTAAGGAATTCTCCAGTTATCTACAGCATGAAAGGCGTTAAAATGAACAATGAAGCTTAGCCTTAGGCAATAGTGTGATGATAAGTTGCTGTAATGCTGTAGATGAACACAAATAACCCTAATAAGTTTTAAATCAATCCAGTCAAGAATGAATAACTACAGCTTTGCTGAGTGTATGGACTGACCTTCACCTTGCAGTGGGGGTGTTCTGATGTCGCTGGGAATACCGTCCAGCTCGCTGTGTCTGATGGCGTTGGACTGCGCCTGCTCTTCTAGAAACTGTGTCAGCATCTCGTTGTTCGATATTGGTGTCATCTTCAGGCTGAAAAAAACAACATAACATAATTTATAGCATATACCATGTATACATGATAATTATAGTCTAATTAGTGGATATGGAGTTCAACATTGCTGCGGGAATCTTTCACCCATTTGTGATGAAGCATATATAGTCTAGAAAATAGCTTCTTCTTTTTTAAATGGATAAATATAATATGCCAGTTCCACATCCTCAACTCCTAAGACATGATGGAGATCAAAGCACTACCGGTGTACATTCAGTGTTCCTTCTCAACTCTCTAGGGAATATACTACCAAAGTTGCCATCTCCAGGACTGGACATATATTCACATGACAATCTCATCCTACTGCAGTGGTTTCAGTAGAATTGGAAGTAGGTGGCAGAGTAGCAAAGACCTGTATAAATCATACTTTCATCTACAAAGTTGTTATTAGGGAAATAGATGGACAATTTTGCCAGTCGCCTGCACCTATTGAAACCACTGCTACTGGGTACCCATTCCCTACCGGAGGATGAATCATGCATAATTTAAATTTGAGTGGTTTCCATGCAATGCACTGTAGGACTATATGCCATCATCATGGTCATATGACTCATTCTTCTACATAATGCAGAACCAAGTTGGCAAAGCTTGATGCTAGGGTCCTACTGTCAACTGGTTCATGAGTAATACTACCGAATAGCTTATTGTAATGATTTGCAGTGAGTGAATTATTGATTGATGACAAATTGCTGCATTCACCATGTGATGATTTTTCCTAGTCAGTATCATGTGACATTAGACAACTATTGTATAACATACATGGATGGATATAAAAAGATATTTAAAAAATATTTAAGAAATTAAAATTGCCTAGTACTACCAGCTTTAATAATCAGATTACTCATAGTATGTACAAACAATGCTATTAATATATATCTAAAAAGACCTTTCCTCCGACTGAAATCCTGATAATGAAAGATATTTGAGAAATATTTAAACAAATTTAAAATTGCCTAGTACTACCAGCTTTCAAAGCCAGATTACACATAGTACAAACAATGCTATTAATATATATTTAAAAGGACCTTTCCTCCAACTGAAATCCTGATAATGCAAGTAAATGTTTAACATATTGTGCACCATCTTGGATATACTGTAGTTAATCATGTTAATACATAGCCATGGATGTACACTTACCTCGACGCAAAACTCTGAAAATTGTGAAAGCCTGACATTGTACGAATGTTAATCATGTCAATAGGAAACTTAGGAAGAATTCCAGACTTCAGACAAACTACAGCCATGTGGACAACCCAGAATATGGTGAATTTGTCACACATCCAGCTGAATCCTATATGGACAGGTATGGCTTCCAGTAGAGAATGCTAAGTTAACTATAACCTAATCTAAGTAGGACAGCTGTTAACAGCTGATCTGTCTATAGGCAATCTACTTACTTATATGTACATATCACCAGAATCTGTCAGATAAGATTTCAGACAGAACAGATACCGTAGTTCCTCAGTTATAATCTGGGTCTCTAATAACAACAGTAGGTTTAAAATTATGCCAAATTAAAATACTCTGACTCCTCATCAATTAGAAGAGTTGGCTACGGTTACAGATTACTGGAAAAGTCAAAACGACTTAATTGTAAATGAAGCTCGGAAATTATATATATTTAAACATTGCATTAATATTTTTATTTATTGTTTTAAATTGGGGTTTAGAGTGGCTTTCAAGATTATTTCAAGATTATTTCAATAATAATATATGGTGTCTATGATTGCAGTCTCATTAAAATGAGATCCGAAACTAACGCTCAAACAGATATATATGACACTCGCTTCGTAAAGGGTCTCAG
>JAUTBV010116178.1:0-13620 GCA_032361325.1 Lepetodrilus fucensis
AGCAGTACATATGCATGCAAGTCATGATATTAGTGAAAGATTCTAGAAAGTGACTTTAAACCCCAAACCAACCAACACTCAATAAGATGTCAAAGTTTGTACTCCCAGACAATTGTACATAAGTGGATATAACCGCATTCATACTGGTAATGGTTCACAATACTCCCCACAACAGTCGAAGGTGGCATACCAACAATAGTAATAATCCACAGTCATACAATAAACACATCGTCATGATGTCCATGAAATAGTGTAGTGGAAAATTGGGCAAAACTAGTTGACAAACATCCCAACAAAAAGCCATACATTAACCACATTCTTTTTCATTGAACTATTTCCTTTCCCTCTTCAAAATGTGAATTATTATAGATCATAAAAACAAACATGTCATCTATGCACATTCATAATTTTGATAAACTGTCATCCACACTGCAATATCTTGCATGCTCTATGCCTTTTCATTGGATACTTTGAAACCGATGTTCAACCTATTTATTCAGGCGCAACTGGGTTAACAGTGCTGCGACTGTCAGGTTATATCGACTCGACTTGTCATCAGGGTTCTACCTGTTGTCAAGTGTGCAGGTGTTGGGTGAAAAAAAATAAGCATGCACCGTTTCTAACATTGACCGAGTTACGTCCAATGGCCATCACTGGAACTGTGACGAAACGCGACTCTTCGTCAATGCTCTACAGAAAAAACCACAATGAAACAATAGTGCATCTGGCAACTACATATTATCAAATACTAAATATGCTAGTAAATGTCTGCAATACTTTTCGTGAACACATTTCATTGATAGATCTAAGGACAATCATGTCTAATTGTCCAACAACCATTCTGATGAACCAATGAACCCTTTTCATTGATAGATTTAATAATATAAGCACAAGTATGTCTTGTAGTCCAACAACCATTCTGACGAACAAGATAACCCATTACATTTATAGATCTAAGCACAATCATGTCTTATAGTCCCAACAACCATTGTGATGAGCTCGAGAACCCATTTCATAGGCAGGTCTAAGGATAATCCTGTCTTAGTTCAACAACCATTCTGATGAACCAATGAACCAATTTCATTGACAGATCTAAGCAGAATCATGTCTTATAGTCCAACAACCATTCTGATGAACCATAGAACCCATTTCATGAATAGATCTAAGCAGAATCATGGCTGTCCAACAACCATTCTATTGAACCAATTTCAATGACAGATCTAAACACAATCATGTCTTATCATCCAACAACCATTCTGATGAACCTATTGTATACATAGATCTTGTCTTAGTCCAACAACCCTTCTAATGAACCAATTTCATTGACAGATCTAAGCACAATCATGTCTTATCATCCAACAACCATTCTCATGAACCAATGAACCTATTGTATACATAGATCTAAGCACAATTATGTCTTATTGAACAACCCTTCTGATGAACCATAGAACCCATTTCACGGATAGATTTAAAGGCAGTCATGTCAGGCCCATCATGTGAGGCAAGGTAGCACAGTGGCTAGTGGGTTATACCACAACACCAAAAGTTACGAGTTTGAATCTTGCTCATGAGACCAGGGTACCTTCTTAATAGTGGAATACTTGCCACATCATTTCAGACAATACATATGGTTTAATAAATTCATCAATATCAAACTACGAACATATATATTGTGCCAAATCCATGCTTGAAATGTGGCGCTACATTTTTGCAATAGATGAGTGTGTGTGTGTGCTCCTTGTCATTCTCAACCCCCTAGAGAGTATACAACCTAAGCTACCATTTCAGGCATGATAGTTTTGTAGATATTTTGTAGATGAGCCATCTTGGAGTTTCGAATACACAATGTGTGGGTGTCCAAAGGTAAAAGTGCACATGAATAATTGTAGTTCTAATAATGCATGTTTTCCATCTATTTAAGTGTTACGTGTTTGTTACAACCACTGTAAATTGTTCTGGTGGTTGTGATAATTATTTTAATAAGCATTAAACTATTCTGGCATACACAGACTAAGTTACTGGACTGAAATCTACATTTAACTGTCCATTTGATAACAAACCCTCTCCAGGCCGGAGACAACCAGAGATGCCTCAAAGAGCAGTGTCTGTGTCTAATCCAGCAGGGAGAGGGTTAAACTACCACTATTGGCTATTATTAGTATTAGATAGACATCATGTTTTACTTTTGGAAGAATTTGAGCTGAACAAGTCTTGTTGAATGATCTGAAAATTGGCATAAGCAGCGACAGTAGTCATTAATTTTAGATTTTAATATTGGCGCCCGGCAGAGGCACTACTGGCACTTCCTCTACCTTGAATTAATGACATCATTTTTATATTATATAAAAGCATTCATAATTCAAATTTGATAAAAACCAGTAATTGAAATCTGTGATATGTGATGCCATTAATTCATAGTGTAATAGATTACCATGATCCATGTTGAAAGAGGCTGCAGTAGTCATAGCAACAAAACCAGTGACTATGCAATAATTAAATACTGGGTAAGACTTTGTATGTACCGATATTATAGCTCTCATTGGTGTTCAGAGTTCACATTATCACATATTATATCAATTTAAACATGGTAAAGTTTTAAAAAATTAATAGATTTATAGATTTTTTAGACATTTCTCGTCTTATCAATGCAAATTCAAAAAAAACATTAAATCAACTTTTTGCATCAGTCCAACATAACCAGCACGTAACCTGAGATTGAGACTGTGTATCAATCAATCTATATCATATAAAACAATTTAAATGAATTACTATAGTAGAAAGTATAAGGTACTAACTATCTACTCATAAAATATGACAAGTAGACAAAGTACATCCAACTATCATTTCATAAATCACAACTGTGTCAAAAACATATCTTAACCCTTTCCATGCTGGAGGCAACCGGAGATGCCCTAAAGAGCAGTGCTTGTATTTAATCCAGCAAGTAGAGAGCTAAACACATTAATATTCAGAATGAAATAAATTTCTGTAACTTAAAAGAAAAGTTTAAAGAATATAATTTCTAACTACCATACATTAACTACCACCCACCTTGAAACACGTTCAAAAAAATATATAAAAAATCAGTCTATCTACCGATGAGTATAAAAGTTCCCAGCCTGAAGTAGATATTCCCAATTAGCATTGCTTCCTGCGATGTCTGAATGTGACAACAGCAATAACAGTTCACACTTCCACTGCAAGGAACGGATGGATGGAGGGTTCTCCTAGGACGAGGGTGCATAGAACTGGTGCCTCAGACGATGCCGACAATGATGCCAATGATGACACAGTCTCCACAGCCTTCCTTCAACTGGTGATAATCTATGCCACTGCCAAGTACTGTCACAAGTACTGTCACAACCACTGCCACAGCCACTGCCAGCCACTGCTCGTCTCTGGGCTATAGTGACATATTGTACAATTGGCAGGCTCCACAGCGGGGTCAACCCATGGTCAGGGCAGACCACAGCAGACTACTGACATCTATAAATAGACTCTTGACCCAGCTGTGAACTCCGCTACCTGGGTTAACCCGAGGTTTCAGACTTATCCTCATATGACCTCTGTCTAAACCTATGCCTCATCTCCTGCAAAGTTGGAGAGGGGGAGGGGGTTACTACAAGGTTATATACTTTGTGTCTTTGTCTCCTTGTCGACCCGGGATAAACTGTGGGGGACCATATCCTTAAATGAACCCTGTTTTTGATTGTGTTTGAGGCTAATGCCGAGAGCTTCCATTGTCCAGGGTTTCTCCGGAACTTCCCAGTCCAGATGATTGCTACATTGGGTTTACTTCTATTGATCTCCGGAATACTATGAATACACCCTACCAGATTATTATAGACATCAACATGAAAGATGTGTCTGATTTTAATCAAACGCAGTTGACGTTGACAGTGAAATGTATTGGGTTTTAAGCTCTCCATTTCTGCGAATTAGAACAGATAATAGATCAAAGTTAAAAGTTTCATATGCAATTATTGCAGTTATTATTAATTTCTAACTAAGACCACTTTTGTGTGAATTTTCAGATGAACAGATAATAGATCAAAGTTAAAAGTTTTCATATTTAATTTTTGCGCGATAATTATTAATTACTTCTTTTTTTTTTAAACTAAGGCCAGACTATTATTTATGTTAGCTCAATCCATTTCTTGAAAATGTGTGCACATGATGGAAAATCTGTAATCAAAATTCTTTTTCTCTTATATAAGAGTCTTTTAAGTTTACTTCCAAGCAACATAATGATAACGACAAAACAGGTGCCCGTTGCACGACGCTCTTGTAGGCTACAACTATTGTAACGTCAACGCGTTCTATTGTGGCGGGAACCCAGTTACAACTAGTGTACCACTACAAGAGCGTTGTGCAACGGGCACCAGGTCTCTCTTTTTCCCCTTTTCTAAATAGTTAAATGTATTTTGTTTCCAATTTGCTTAACGAGTTAACAGGTGGATCCAGGAGATAAGTAATCAAATTAGCATGACATAAGTACTATTTTTCCGCCTGAGTACAATTTGTAATGTAATCATTTTGTTGATCACATTCCAACTTTGAGGACTTTTTTTTAAAGAAATATACTTACATTTCACATAGGTGCATGAATAAAAAGTTACAATTTACATTAATCCTTTTGTGAAGATATAAGTATAGGTATAGGTATAGCTATAGGTACATGTATTAGGTAGTCCATTTACATAGCGCAGTCTTGGTTGCTGTCTTGTATTTCACTGTCAAAACACAAAATTTGTTAACTGGTTCCTAAAATATACATGTGTAATAACACCCATATGATATCTGATGTGTTAACTGCTTCCTAAATACATGTATAATAACACCCATATACTATATATCATATGTTTACTGGTGCCTAAATACATGTATAACACCCATACTATACCTACTTCATATGTTTACTGGTTCCTAAATACATGTAGTTGGCCATTGTACATATTTTCCTAATAGTTCAACTAGCCCAAAAAATAGTGACCCTTCCACACACACACACCTCTAACCTCCCCCCCCCCCTCCCCATCCATCCCCACCATATTTAACTTAACATGAGCAGTATAGCATATAATGACAAGTAATCTAATAAAGGTATTATTATGCTATTACACAATTGTATCTACTGATCGCTAATTTATTCTCACTATTTATTGATTTCATGTCTGCATATCAATACATTTCCGTTGTTATATTTCTTATCGATCCGTGCCATCTTGAAATCTGCACTGTCCATCGGTTCGTTTCGGTACCGCGCCTAGCCGTGTTTCCAGCTTGACCTGGTGGGGAGAGCAGGAGAGAAGCCAATGTCGGCATGACAGTAATGAGCGGTGTGTGCAGTGGTCAGTGGTCAAACATAGATCAGGTCAGCGCAGGGGGTGGTTGCTTGGCCGACTGCCCAGGTCGCTGACCGGTCACCGCATGTGTGGCCGCAGCCACCAGGTGGCAGTCTTTGTGCGACCACGGCACAATGGAGACCTGGACCCGTGATGTAACTCTGCACACATTATACCCTCACCGTACCGTCCCACCCATTCACAATGACCGTATCCCCATTAAGGGCCGGCTGCTGTTGCACTGCGCCGCGGACATGCACACGCAACACTTTTGTTTATTCACACACATTACAGTCATCGACTACAGCTCAACTGCTGCGGAACAACACCGAAACCCAAACAGGGCTGGTGGCTATAGTACATTGCGACCCCAGCATGTATAGCACGTCCCTGTTTATTTGCATGCAGTGTGTTGAAACAAACCCTGACCACTGCTATGTAAACACACACTTTCCGACCAATGGACTGCGAGAGGCGAGGGCTGCGAGGACAAGAATCAGAGGGAGGTGGATCAATGAAGTGCTGGCCTGCTACCTGGTAATGTTAGACTGACCCAGGGCAGTGAGGCCAGGACAGCCAGGGCAGGCCAAGGGCATGTGCATCAACGCCAGCTCAATACAAGTCCTTGTCAGACTCAATTAGTCCTGATTGCAGTTCATGGATGTTCATCGCTATATATACACACACACACATATCTATGTGGCATGAAAGTTTATCGCTAGCCTTTACTGTATATGCATATAATAATAATAATAATTATTAATAATTATTAAGTAGTAGTAGTAGTAGTAGTAGTAGTAGTATATACATATGGCATGAATGTTTATCACTATATACTACTACTATTACTATTACTACTACTACTAGTACTAATATTATTATTATTATTATAAAATCCATGTCATGGAAATGTATACAACATTAATAATAATAATAATAATAATTATTATTATTATTATTATTGCATTATTATAATTATATGCACATTTCCATATGGCATGAATGGTTCTTACTGTATGTATATATGTGACTTTTGTGAACGTTCATGCTGGGGTCCTGGGGCGGGAATTGAACTCAGGACTTTTGGCTCCGAAGTCCAAACGTTCTACCACTGTGCTACCACCGCCCCTAGAACTTTATTAAATCATCACCAGAAATGGTTATCATGAACCGCAACTTGATGATATTTAAATAGTTCTAAGTTGGAATATCATAATATATGTACATGTACACGCATAAATACAGACTTAAACGCATGAAAGGGAAATGGATTTCAGTTGTGCGAAGTCTTGTCTCGACAGTTCACATGAACTAATTATGTTTTTATGTCAGTCACGTAATCTGAACGGTCATTGTAGACAAAAACAATAACCCAACAAAAATAGCTTCCAACCAATGAAAAGTTCAATTGGTATTCCCGACTTTCTGATGGGAAGTTTTTAGCTGAAACGACACCATACATCCCAATAATCAGATGCGACTTTTGAAGATTTGATTTTTTTAAAGTTTCATGCAGAGACTATAAAAATTATTGTGTTGTTTCTAGACAGCAATTCTGTCGTTCATGATCAATTGAAGTCTAGGAAGAGTTGTTTTTTTGTGTGTTTTTAATTGGGGTTTAGAGTTGTTTTCAAGATTCTTTCACATTATGACTTGTAGTGTTAGTTTAGAGCAGGAGGAAACCTGAAATATCCGTAGCGCTGAATGAGAATGTTGCAGTAAACCTGCGAACAACAGCTGGTACTGACAGGTAACTTTCACGAAAATTGATAGCGTGCTCGCGCGGGGCAGGATTTGAACGCAGGGCCTTTGGCTCCGATGCTCAACGTTTTACTATTGCGCTACCACCCGCCCCTCCTAGATACTGCTAGCTACAAAATAGTACTAACCTCATTGTGCTTTCACTGTCATGCTAGCTTACAGAATCTCCATTCCAAACATGCTGAAAAGAAAAGGAAATATAGTTAAGAATTAGTCAACCATGTACATCATTGTAATACATTATTATTGTTGTTGTTGTTGTTGTTGAAAAAGGTCAAAGACTAGAGTCAGTGTTCTTAGTTTGGTATGTTTTTTTTTAATTATTTTTAAAAAAATGGTAGTTTAGACCCACTTTCAAGATTCTTTCACTTATATCACAGCTGGTCAGTTTCTGGCAGAAGGAAACCCACAATATCCGTAGCGCTGAATGTTGCAGTAAACTGGCTAGTATTGACATGTTCTCTTAGTAGTCAGTCGTATTATATGTATGAATAGGTACAAGCATTAGGACAGCAAGAGTTGTCTCCCATTTAAAAATTACCACTGTCCATGAGATGCAAGATCCATCCATGGTATGTATGTGTGTGTGCATGTGTACCTGTGTGTATTTATGCATGTGTGTGTGTGTGTGTGTGCATGTGTGTGTGCATGTGTATGTGCATGTGTATGCATGTGTGTGTGTGTGTGTGTGTGTGTGCGCGCATGTATGTGTGCATGTGTGTATGCATGTGTGTATGCATGTGTGTGCATGTGTGTATGCATGTGTGTATGCATGTGTGTAGGCTATGCATGTGTGTGCGTGTGTGTGTATGCATGTGTGTGTGTGCATGTATGTATGTGTGTGCATGTGTGTGTGTGTGTGTGTGTGTGTATGCATGTGTGTGTATGCATGTGTGTGTATGTGTATGCATGTGTATATGCATGTGTGTATATGCATGTGTGTGTGCATGTGCATGGGGTGTGTATAATTATTACATGTACTGGTATATAGATGTGACAAATAGTTTGGCATGAATTGCATTGGCACCCATTTGTTAGATTAACTCAATAAATACTTTGAGAGACGCATATAAAACCTACAATTAATATGATCATAAAAGTTTACATCAACAGCTGATTGAACTGAGGATGATTAACTTGATGACGATATATCAGACTGCTTGAACTGAAGCAGTATCCAAGATTGTCAGCTGATCATGCAAACATGCATTTTCCATTATGCCATAGTTATCCATTATGCCAATAGTTATCCCATTTCCTGATTTACAGACTTTTCTGTGATAATTTTGGCTCGGAAATATGGCAAGTCAGCTGGGTCCAAAATAAAAAATAATAATTGGAGATTAAGAATGGCCGGTTGACAGAAACTACAGTAAATATAATTGATCAATATAAAGTCAATAATTGTTATGAATTCCAGTACACATAAATTGTTCAGATTTGAATGCACAATTATTTTCTAAGATTTGAATGCACAATTATGTTCTAAGTACTGCTTGTCAATTGTTATGAATTAAAACTTTTGTTATACATATTTACTTATAAGTAATTAAATATAGCTTGGACTTGGGTGTCAACCATTGCCTGGCACAGTATTTGTTCATGCCCAATGATGGTTTATACAACTTGTTCCTTCATCATTTACTATAATTTTTTAATATAAAGGCTATTGCACCATCTGTGGAATATATAAATATAATTATTGTTATTTTCCAAAGTTGAAAAAAAATTCGGGTTAACGGATACATAAACCAAGTAATCAAATAATTATTGCCTTAGATGAAATGGATTATATATTGGGAGAAAATAATAAACTTGAAACAAAAATAAAATCAACTAATTATCGTCTAACAAAGAGCTGGAAGGATAAATGGAGTCAACTCTAAATATAGATATTTATCAACATTCTGGAAATAGTGCTATCAATTAATGCATATGAATAAACAAGATAAAGATCAGAATCTAAAATAACTATAACCTTTGGTATTTGTTGGAATATACTTTACTTTAATATGGAATATATAAGCTAACTACATAGGAATTCATGCAAGGAATATAATACCATGTTCGTAATTTATTTCAGGAATTTTTTAGAGTGAGCGAGTAATTATGGAGTTTAACGTCAATGCGTGAAGATTCACGAATTTGCAACAAAATTGTTTTAGAAATATTTGCTCAACTTGATAATTTATAGCCAGTATTGTGCATCGAGAAAATAATGCAAATTTGAATCCCATCGAGACAAGACAATACACATTCTGATCACAACAACAACTCCAAATACAAGTTCTCATCCCCAAAACAGCTGAAGTTCGGATCCGAGAAGACGACAATACATTCGGATCGGATACACTGCCTAGGTACACCTCGACTCCAATAATAAATATGCACCTATATATAGACAGAACAGATAGATGTACAAATATGTTAATGTTATAGATATTTATATCCAATCACCATGTTGATTACAATGACTGCCAATAAATAAAAAAAAGCAACAATAAATGTAAATTCGGATCGGAGACAACGACAACACGTGTTCGGATCGGATCTCTGCTTATTACACACTTGGTTTCCTATAAAATATACACAGCTAGACATATACATAGATTGGATAGACAGATATATAGATACATCAATGTTATAGGTAATAATATCCAATCAACATGCTTATTCCCAATGACTGCAAAAAAAACCCCTCTAATCCCAGCTGCTACAAATGTAACTTCGGATCCGAAAAGCCGACAATACGTTTTCGGATCGGATCGACTGCCTACGTACACACTGGATTTCCAATAATATACACATATAGACATATGCACATATACATAGATTGGACAGACAGATGTATGGATACATCAGTGTTACAGATAATATATCGTATGGTGCTGCAAACGCAATCAACGTCGCTGTTGCGCGAGCCGGAGACGCCGAATACGCCACAGTGCAGTGCCACCCCCCACCACCGCAGTCTGTCTGTAAACTGAGCCAGCAGTCTGCGCACTGAGTGCAGAAGTAGGTCAATGTCCTTGGTGCAATTTACGCAATGTCATTTAGGTCGCGATGACATAAGCAGCCAGATACATACTCTACCTTGCACCAATTTATTGTTTACGTGAACGCGAGCGTAACTTTGATACAAAATAGCCTCCCTCCGAGGTTCTCTATTCCTGATTCACATCATGACACATGATTCATGTTTTTCTTTTCTATTTTGTCTTCTTTATTCTCAAATTTGGCAAAGATAAGGTAAACATTATTTCACTATGATGAAATACGGAAGTAATTGAAAATGGCCAATATTTTTAATAGTGTACGATATGCGTCTAAATATTTTTACATGTTGATTGATTGATTGAATTAGTGGGATTTTTTTAATTGCTCAGGTCTTGTTAATGTTAAAGTTACATAGAACTTTGCTTTAGGTCAGAGAAAGTGCAAAAATGGTCTAGATTATTATTGCATGTGAATGTTATTATTAGCCTAACACTAGTAACAGCTGCATATTTAATGTGCATTAGCTACAAAACAACCTAGAGTGTTGATACCATTCCCTACATTTACACCATCAGCATTACTAGAAATACTGGAAATAATGGAAGAGATGGTGCTTGATTTTCTGGTGAAGAAAGAATGTTGAGATTGGATTTTGTTAAAATTTATTACTGAATGAAATTGTGATGATTGTTAAATCTTCTATAAAAGCATTGATTTAATAGCTGAATTTATATTAGCTAACATTAAATTTTTATCTGAACCACTAAAATCGGAATGTACATCAAAGCAATGCCAACGTTCATTATGAAAAACTAAATCATCTTCTGTAATAAACCTATTTTCTAAACTTGCAACAATTAAATTCTCAATGGCTTTTGGGTGAAATAATATACCAAATGGATTGATAAGGTTATTTAACTTGTAATAGGTCAATTTATCACCAATATTTTGAGTAAAACACGAACCAATTAATAATACTTTAGAGGTATAATCAATTTTATTTTGTTGTGGTTTTATTTTTAATTCGGTTCGGAAGTTCATTTTTTTTACATTAATAAATGGAGGTTTTTAAGGCAGATTGTTTTGCTATCTATTGTAATAACAGATACCATTAACCACAATTTAGCACACAACAATATTTAAGTTTCGTCCCTTTAGGAAGACGGAAGATAGGCTTTTTACAAGTACTCCTTAGCCTTTTCTAAAGCTTCTGGAATTCCATCTATATTTTTACCGCCAGCCGTTGCAAAAAATGGTTGTCCGCCGCCACCACCTTGAATATATTTACCTAATTCTCTAACGATTGTTCCTGCGTGTAATCCTTTTAAATCAACAAGACTTTTTGAAATATAGCAAGACAACATAGCTTTTTCTCCATTTTTTGAACCTACAATAAAGAAAAGATTTTCGGTCTTAGTTCCTAAATCAAACATCAAATCTTTTATCGATTTTGGATCCAAATCTAAGGTTGTAGAAAATATTGTTTTTTCCATAAACAAATCGTCGAAAATCAGGTTGATATGGGTTATCTATTTTAAGCTCCTTAGAATCTTTAATTATGACTAATTCTGCTGAATACAAATTCTTACGGTAAATATTAATCATTTTTCCGTAAGTAAATCCACCACCCCAACCATTGCTATTTAAAACAATATGAAAAGTTCTTTCGTTTCTAATTAGAGCTTTGGGTTCGTTATCAATATCGCCCTGAGGATATAGCGACAACGGAATAAAAAAGAATAGTATAGATATTTTTATATATCTCATAATCAAAAAAAAACTTCTGTTTATGAGGCTCAACAACTTACTTTAATAGGCTGTTATGCAGGTTGTTCAATGTTTGTTGTATTAGCATTCGAATATGCAGGACAATCGCGAGTTGATTTACATGAGCCTAATAATGCTACACCAAAAGCAGTAATTACTACTAATAAAATAATTTTCTTCATCGGTTTTAATTTATAATTAATTATATTCAATATTTAAGTAACAATTTTTGTAGTATTAAATTAAAGTAACTTACAATTTATACGCATTAGTTTAATAAATGTTTAAGTTTGAACGCAAAATAATAGCAAAAAAACAAAACATTTGTGTAAAAGTGAAATTTAATTGTAACTTTTATGATACTAAAATCTTTATATTTTTCGCGAGTTGTTTTCTTTTATAAAACATTGTACCGTTATAGTTTAATGCTAATAGTATATAGTGCTAGTAATTAGTGTTTTGTGAGTTTTATTTTAGAGAGTGTTATTGTTTGTAGTTTTTTATACTGTACTATGTGATTATAATATGAATATGGAATTTATATTTTTAAAAATTATACATTTGTAAAAAAAAGATATTATGGATACAATATTTAATCATAGATCAATTAGAAATTATAAAGATACTCCTATTGATGATGTGGTACTAAAAAAAATTTTAGAAGCAGGTGTAAGAGCATCTAATACTGGAAATATGCAAGTTTATAGCATGGTGGTTACTAGAGATGAGGCTATTCGTAAGCAGTTGTGGGATGTTCATTTTAAACAGAATATGGTTTTAGAAGCACCAATCCACATAACTTTTTGTGCCGATATAAACCGCTTTAATAAGTGGTGTGAGCAGCGAGATGCAGAACCTGGATATGATAACTTTCTTTGGTTGTATAATGCGACTATTGATGCGGTATTGGCTAGTCAGAATGTTAGTATTGAGGCTGAAAAAAATGGATTGGGTATATGTTATTTAGGTACAACTACATATATGGCGGATAAAATTGTTGATATATTAGATTTACCTAAAGGTGTTGTTCCTGTTACTTCAATTGTTTTAGGGTATCCTGCCAACACACCAGGCTTAACTGATAGGTTACCTCTTGATGGAGTTGTGCATTATGAAAAATATAATGATTACTCGAAGGATAGTATAAATGAAATATTTAATATTAAAGAGAGTCTTGATTCGACAAAGCAGCTAATTGTTGATAATGGGACTGATAACTTAGCTCAAATATTTACTGATAAGCGCTACAAAAAGGAAGATAATATGCTTTTTTCAAAAGTTTTTTTAGAGACTCTTAAGAATCAGGGATTTATGAATCAGTAATTTTTATATTAATAATAAAATCAATTTATTTTAAAAAAAGATTCTTATAATAGTTATAGTAGGGATGGTTTTGTAGATTCAATTTGAGAATAGTAAATCTTTTGTAATTGTCCGGTGAGCAGATTTTATGATTTATTTGTAGATACCTTTAATGTCAATATTATGTATTTTGTATCACTATTTAGTACTTAAATATAACAATCTATTATATGATCAGATTGTATTTTAAACATCAATACAGCCTTTATATATTTATTATTTGGTCTGTTTTTGGTTTAAGTAGTGTTTCGGTTGCTCAGCAATGTAATACATATAAGTATATTTATACAGATGATGCAGTAGTTCATCAAATACGTAAGCCACAATTTGAAGATGAGGTTGTTGTTTATGATTCGATTATATTAGCATTAAAGGATAAGTATATAAA